>JAJJMA010293030.1:10386-35497 GCA_023529015.1 Papaver nudicaule
TTTTCAAGACACAATTTACGCCTGGTACCTAAGACGTAAATTATGAGACTAAAAATTCAAGTGTCAATGGAGAATTCTACGGCGTACATATACTAGGCGTAAAAATAACTTGCAATTTTTGAGAAAATCTGAACTTTTATGCCTTGGTTAATTAGGCGTAATATCAACAAAAAATAATTTACGCCTGGTACCCTAAGACGTAAATTATGAGACTAAAAATTCAAGAGTTACAGGAGAATTCTACGGCGTACATATACTAGGCGTAAAAATAACTTCAATTTTTTGAGAAAATCTGAACTTTTACGCCTTGGTCTAAAAGGCGTAAACTTTGTTTACGGTTTGGTTTCTGAACCGTAAAAACTGTATACGCCCCAATTTTGAATACAAACCAAGACGTAAATTCCTGTAAACAAGGCACAAAAACCATATAATACAAACACAAATCCATTTGCTTAAACAAACAACCATTATCCATCGTCGACATCTTTTATATGGGCTGTAAAATCCTCCATGTTCAACACTAGTTGGTAGTCGGCGGTTTCCCGTGCTTCCCAGTGGTCAAGTTTTGGCTCAGGTAGGTAATCCAATTTGACCTTGGAAGATACAAGTTTGGAGCCTCGTTTCTGCAACACGAACTTTTCCTCCCGAACTATTGGTTGTTCATAACCAAGTTGGCGCATCACACGTTGAGGATTGTACAAATGGAACCCGGATGGATGATACAAAGGTCCGGTGTAAGTACTCACTTTTGAAAATTTACGCAATCCTCCAATTCGCCATTTTCATCAGGTTTCAAGCAAAAATATGGGTCAAAAACCACATCTTTGAGAGGGATAGCATCCAACTGTTGCCTCAACAAAACTACCTTCGCTTCTTTCTCATGTACACCACCTTCTTTGAAAGGGAATCTCTTACCCGTAGGGGTGCCTTCTGGTTTGTTTTTCCAATCTTTATCCTCCTTAGGTGCCAAAGTGGGGAAATGGTCATAGAACCACGACTGCAATGAAACAAAATACCCATATTTCAATGACGTATATGCAAAACTAACCTAAGGTTATTACACAAAAGATAATCTTACCTGTAGAAGACGAACATCACCCTCGATTTTGGTGGTTTGAGCTCTGGAAGCTTTAGCAAGTGAGGCGTTCAAGAAGGCAATGACGGCAGTACCCCACGCATAATCATCAAGTGTATCAATGTCATCAAGATATTTTAAGTAGGTTGCATTGACCCTATTACCCGTTTGATCAGGGAACATGACGGTGCCCATGGTGTGCAACATCCAAGCTTTCGCAACTCTAGTGGCTTCCACATCACTTATCTGGGTTCCATCTGCGACCTTGTTCTTGGTATTACCATACATTAACCACAAACGATTGCTAACAATTTTCCTAGCCTTAAGTGGTGCTTTACCCTTCTTGGAAACCCCGGGTGTCCCACCACCCCCATATATCCACTCTTCGTCACATTGTTCCTTAGACCAACTAAACGCTTTCATAGCCAATCGGTTGAGCTCCCCCCATTCCATCTTGTTATCATTACCAAGATACACATGCTTTCCACTAGTTTCAAGATTCTTGATTTGCTTTGCATCATCGGGAATCAAAGCCATTTCGCCAAATCCAAAGTGTAAAGTGTCGGTCTCTGGCCAATATCGTTCTCTAAGTGCACTCACTGTAACACCATCAACCTTGTCCTGGGTATGTATTGATGCATTGTACAATTGTTTGGCTTTTTCTTTTACAATGCTTTGAACCTTGTCACATTCCAACTCCAAATCCCACAGTCGTGGTTTTGAGTGTTTCAAAATAAGCGCAAGCCTTTTGTGGTCCTACAAAAATCAAAAGAAATTAATGTACTTTGTTGGAAGGATCAAATAATGTACAAACTACATACAGTAATTTTGAGATTATAAGATAATTACCTGCGCAGAAGCCACTTTTGCAGCATAGGAGCATGGGTAACCAAATAGCACTTTTTTTTTATCAGGTGCTTCTCCCCAATGGTTTATTCCCTTAGGAGGTTTGGGCAACCAGAACTTTTCATTATTAGGTGCCGGAATGTGCTTGCCTTTGGGTTCTGGTGCTTTTTGCCGAGGCTTTGTAGCTTTCCTCTCAAGTCTTGGTTCTGTAGGAGGTAGACCAAGAGGTTGAGTGGGTTGTTCTTGAGAAAGGGTTGGAAGTTGGAACCACCTCAACAATTGTTTCTTCTTCAGTTGTTTCTTCTTCAGCTGATTCTTCTTCTTCTGATTCTTCTTCTTCTGATTTTTTTTCTTCTGATTCGCCACTCTCCTCTTCAGATTGGTTGGGTTCTTGTTCAATCTCATTCTCTTGGATTGGAATTGATTCTTCTTCAACAATCTCATTCTCATTTTGTCCATCACTTTGAGGTAGTGTTGATTGTTGGGGAGTCTTTGTTTTACCTCTCTTTTCAACACCTAGATGCTTAGTACCACGAGGTGGGGGAGGCGTAACATCAGGAAGATCATCTTCTCTCTTCTTCTTTTTCTTCTGTTTATCTTGTTCCCTAAACACATACACAAACAACACAAATAAACAACCAACCAATGAGCTAAACTAAATGAGAGACATAATTATTTACGCCTCAATTACACAATTTACGCCTTGGTTGAGTAAATTACGCCCCAGTTCACCAAGGCGTAAAAATTGGTTTACAAAAAAAAAAGTCACAGTAGAAAATTACGCCTTGGTTCAGGGATTCAAACCAAGGCGTAAAAAAGACTTTACGCCTAGTTTCTTGTTTTTACGCCCTAAACCGATATTTACGGTTTGGTTTTGATGTTTACGGTGTAGATATTTGTGAGCACATTCCAAACTAAAAAGACGAACCAATGTTTTACGCCTTAGTATACGAAGGCGTAAAATTAACTTCACAAAAAAATTTAAGGAGAACTTTACGCCTAGTTTCTTGTTTTTACGCCCTAAACCGATGTTTACGGTTTGATTTTGATGTTTACTGTGTAGATTTTTGTGAGCACATTCTAGGGCAAAACTAGGGTTTACGCCCTAAAAAAAATTACGCCTTGGTTTTGTAGGCGTAATACATTCTAGGGCAAAACTAGGGTTTTTTACGGCTTGATTGCAAGGCGTAAACATGTTACGCCTTAATTTATGAAGAATCTCAAGGCGTAAAAACCTGTTTACGCCTAGGTTTCATATGAAATACAAACCGTAAAAATCACTGAGGCGAAAAAAAACCCCAAATCGATGATTCTAACCTAAAAAAACAATGAAAACATGATAGAAAACATGGGGTTTGTTCAGAATTAGTACCTGAGACGCATATTGGGTTCTGTGGACTGATTACAGGCCAAATCAGTGGACGGATTGATTTCTGCGTCGGGTTCGTTCTCAAATAAAGTTTCTCTCGCTGTGGATTGTTGATTTAAGTAGGCTCTTGCTATCCCTGGATCAATTGTAGTGTCTCTGAAGGTCGATTTTGTTCTCGCCATCTTTAATTTTAATCGATACGATGAATTTTTCGTATCGGCGATGAATCGAGACGAGGAACGTAGAAGAGGATAAACTGTTTGTTTTTTAGGAGGAGAAGAAGAAAATGAACCGTAAGAGAAATTTCTGTTTTAGGAGGAGGAGGAGAGGATAAGGTAAATTTGTTTTTGTTTTTGTTTTTGTTTTTGTGTTAGGATTAGGGTTATAAAACTAGGGTTATTAGTTAAGATTTAGGGGTATTTTAATCTGTAAGGGTAACTTAGACTTTGCATACCTATTTAGACATCCCTTATAACTACCCTTTGGATGGTTTTATTGTTTTGAAGTGCCAAAGAAATCTCTGCAGTGCCAAAATCAGCGCATATAGCTAAATCCATCATAAATGGTGTTGGGCTGTGTGAAGGAAGATGCTGGACTTGGCTTTGCAACTGTAAGCCCACTGGAAGGAATTGTGGTCATGAAGATAGTGAGACTTCGCACATACACGAAACACACATGCGTAGGAAGAGGATACCAGTTCAATTACAAACAGAAAATTAGGTTCTCATTTTCATAACAGTATTACAGACCAAAGTTGTTGCTGCTCTTAGCAAAAGGTCGACGGGGTTCTGCGAGAATTCAAGATGGGTTGTCAAATTCAAAATGGAAGAAGAAGTGGTAACTTAGATTTGTAGTGGATTTGGGCAGTATTATGGCTGTAGAGGAAGGAATTTGCTATGGCTTTGATGGAGGTTTTCTAGGTTCAATTGGTGTGTTACAAATGGCTTTTGAAGCCAATATATTAATGAATCTGAGGTGTTAATCTGAGATGAGTTGGGGTACAAGAATGCCATGGGTTTGGTTCGAATTGACAAGAGATTTGGTTGTCAAAACAATGAAGGAATGGGGTTGTTGTTGTCGAATTTCTGTGAGATTTTGTGAAGTTCAAATGGTGAATTACAATGGGGTTCGATGCTGCTGAGTTTCAAGGTTTTTCTGGGTTGGAAAGGAGCTCAGAATGGTGTTGATATGGTTCAGATTTATGAACTCTGGAATGGGTTGATGTTGGTTGTTTTTGGTGATTCTCCAGGGGTTTTATGGGTATGTATGGCAGCTGATGTAGCCAAGGTTTTGAAGGTGGTAAGTCAAAGAACATGATAAGAGTTTGGTGATGGTTCAGTTCAAGTTTGTGTGGTTCTGTGGCAAAAATGGACCAAAGAAGAAAGAGCTTGTTGTGGAGTTTATGGGTCCAATTCAATTCATTACATGTGATGTTGTTGCTGCAGTGATTGTGAAGTTATTGTTGTTGTGAACTGTGGAGGATGTCGGTTAGAAGGCTAGGACACGAAGTTCAGAGAAATGGCTGGGTTGTGATGCACTTTGGTGTGGTTTGCAGGGTCTTATGGGCGTTGATTTTCAAGGGTTCGAACCTGATTTTAGAAGGCAACAGACAAGAAGAGTTTGGGTGCCAAGTTAAGGCAAGTGTGGTGCATTTTTTAGTCTGGAAAGGGCAGTCATCAGGTGGGCTTTTAGGCCGGCAGTGTGGGGCTGAATGACTGAGATTGGGTGATTGTTTATGCAGAGGATTTGGATACTTGTGGTACACGGTTTTGCAGGAGTTTGAAAGGGGTTTGAGAGCTATAAAAAAGAGGAGCGGGAATACAAGAAAAATCATCTTTATCATCTTTCTAGAGGCGCACAGTTGGTGGAAAAGCTTCAACCTAAGTTTGATTTTCTTATTTTGCTTAAGTTTCAAAACTTTATTTTTATTTAGAGATTTTTATTGTTGAAGACATGAGTACCTAAGCTTTTATATTTTATTAGGGTTAATTTCAAAACCCAAGACATGGATTTATGATTGATATTCAATAAGCGACTTCCCACAATTGTTCTCTTTATTGTTCAATTTCTGTCGTGCTAATATTGTGATATGAAGAGTTGGTTGATTATTCAAGTTCGAAATTGAATCATCGATTAATAATTTTGCTAGTCGAGATTTTCTAGATCAGTAATTGTCTTGGAGATCTCGATACAAGTAGCAATATATTTGTGATGATGAAGGAATTTTGTTAAACACATGTATGTGTATGAGTCGAGATTATGTGCGTATCACTAGGAGAAACATATCTCATAGAATCCATAGCGTTCAAGTGAGTTATATCTAGAGAGCTTATTCTAGGTGCTCACATGAATAAAATCCGAAAGAGAACTTATTCTTTTAGGTGGATATAGGAGATAAACGGAGTAGATGAGCTTGTATTTACTCTAGCGTTGTTAGTAACGAGTAGATTGTAGAGAATTTGCTATATATCAATTCGATTCATATTCGTGGTCGAGAATGATTCCTTAATAAATATTTCATCTCATATTGAATTACATCTTTTACAATTTTTAGAAATTTTCCTTGTGAACAACAACAAAACTTGATCCTTATAACAACTAAGATACACACCTCCATGTGGATAGAACTCGACTTACTTTACTACATCTTAATTGAGTTGTTTAGAATCGAGAGATTATTATTGATAGGTTTGACACCTTATCAACATAGAAACTGAGGGATGTACTAGATTGGAGGATCTCGGTCTGCTGAATCACGAGATGTATGTGAGGCTAGACAAGATCTAACGAACAAGATTGGTCAGATTCGTAGCTGTATATGCGGCTGGATCACTGAGGCTGGAATAGATCGGACGAACCATATGAACTCGATCACTGAGATGCTTATGGCACGCTTTATGCAACGCTTTTTCGGTTGCTCTTCTGTGGTTTTTTGTCATCTTTTTGATGTGTTTTTCGCGACGCTTTATGCTGATCTTCTGTGACAATTGTGCTACAGTGTTTCACGATCTTCCAAAAAACCCTAATTTTTTATATTTTTTTTAGTGGATTCATGCACATTTTCCTAGTTTTTCCACGACTTTTCTTAATAGAAAAACACGATTCTTTTACACGAATCCCCTTAGTCGGCGCCAATACTTGTGCGGGAATAAATTCTCACACAAAACACGATTGATGATGATGATATATTGATGATAATTTTACCCTGCAAAAAAAAAAAAAAAAACTCTGACGCCCAAGTAAGTAAGAGATTTAGGTGTAGGAGTTTTAGGGTTTGATGTCATACCTTTTGGGGATTAGATCCCCTTTATTTATACGGAGAATAAACTTGGTTGGGAAAGCATCTAGAAACTTCTAGAGTCTTCTGTGGGCCTGTTAGCGGGCTTTGGGCAATTTTATATAGGGTACACACAGTATTCTTAATCAATTTTTGATCAATTTTTGTTTTTGGAAATATCAACTTGGTTTTTAAAGATTTTCGATAAACCAACTCCTCGAATACTCGTTTTGATACTTCTAATTGTCTAATTCCGTGAATCCAAATGGTACTAATAATGGTCCAAACTCAGATTTCTATGATGATAGCAAATAAGGTTAATAATTGTGTTAATGGAAAGAAAAGAATCTTCTTGTACAGCGTTGGTTCAGTGCTTCTCAAGTATTACCCACTCAGCACGTGAGTCATCAGGAAACGCACAGTCAGCTATAACACCTAAGCAAATACATGGAGTCATCAACGCCATGTCATCAACAAAAGATGAGTCAGCATTGACACATCATCTGTGCGACCCAATGAGATGCCACCACTTCATCAACAACCTGTCGTGTCATCGTTGGGCGCTTTGTCAGCACCACCACGTGGTCAAGCTCGGTCCAGTCGTTCTTGCCTTGTCACCAAGCATGGTCCAGTCATTACTGCCATGCCGTTGGGTTTGGTTCAGTCAGCACTGCCATGTCATCAGATTGTGTCCAATCAGCACTGCCATGTCATCGATATTGACCCTCTCACCGTCGCATCACCATCACGCGCGCGCAACTTCATAATCTTGTTTCGCCAATATCTCCTTTGTTTCTCATCCGAATTGAGTGGTTTTTGGCTCGTTAGAATCGTCTTTCGATTCCCCACAGTATGTAGGAGATGATTGCTCAAACCCCTTCAAAGTTTAGCCTTGCATCACATCGCAAGCAACCTAAGACTCACCTAGCACGTGAGCACTCTAGCTTTGCTATTATCACAAGCATAAAATCCCTCCTTGCACGTGAGTATAAAGACTTGTATCAGTGCAAGAACAAAGTTTCGTCTCAACCGCGAGCCCAGCAACCGTGGTTGGTCCAAAGTCTCGTACTCAACACAAGCAAACATCCAGACATCCCAAGCGGCCAGCGCTTCACCCTTGTTACGTTACGTGAAAAAAGCCTTGCCAAGCTGCAAGCACACTACAAAAAGCCTTCAAGATGCAAGGTACACAACGAAAGTCTTGCCAAGCAGCAAGCACTCAACTCAAGACTTGTCTATCTCACGTACATCAAAAGGCCACTACTAGGCAACAAGTCTCGCCTAGCACGCGAGCAAATTTATTGCAGGTACAGTTGGGGGCGTCTTTGCAATATCTTCACAAACAATAGGGGAGAATTACGGTTTACTAAGACAACCATAAATCATGCTTGGGTGTGGGCCGTAAGTGCAAAATGGAAACCGGACTTCTTAACCCCACAACAAGTTAGAAGTTAAGAGGGGGAGATGTGTGTACCCTATATAAAATTGCCCAAAGCCCGCTAATAGGCCCACACAAGACTCTAGAAGTTTCTAGATGCCTTCCCGACCTAGTTTATTCTCTATATAAATACAAGGGATCTAATCCCCAAAAGGTATGACATCAAACCTTAAAACTCCTGCACCTAAATCTCTTACTTACTTCGGCGTCGGAGCCCTTTTGTTTGGTTCAATCGTTTGTGTGAGAATTTATTCCCGTACAAATAAATACATAAAAGTACTTTTTGAGGCCCTATTTAGAGGATTTGAATCAACTAGCTTGGTGCCTAGTTGATCTTCTATAAATTTCATAAGTTAAGCTCAATTAGAATTAATAATAAAAAGAACTGATTTTTGATGGTGATATACTTTTTTGTCCAGATTGATCATCGCGTTTTTTTTTTTTTTTTTTGCTAAAATGAAGAAAACATGATCAATAACATATTTCATTTTCTAATAACAATGTATTTGAGGTTAGGATTAGATTTAAATTTAATTAAAATAATATATAATCTAAATTAAGAAAATAGATAACTTTCTGTTTAGACTAATAAGATTGGTTTGTTAAGTGCACACTCTTTAGAGGAGTGTGCACAAAATTGGACTCATCTTGCTAAATTCTAATTTATTCTGATCTCGAAAAAAAAAATCATGATAAAAATTGATGAAAATTAAAATTAAGTTAATATGATTACAATCAGATATTTTTATCATATTTTAGATTAGATTATATATGATATATATATAAAAAAAAAAAAGAATACAAAAAAAAAATAAACAAAAGTTTAATTTATCTTAAATGAAAGATAACGGTATGTTAAAACCAAATGATTATAATTGGTTTGTTTTTGCACACTATTTAAATTAGTGTGCACACAATTGGACTCCACCGAGGATATGCAGGGCCAACTATGTTTGTTTCTGTCACTCGATGCCAATCACGGTATCACATTCTTGGTCACTTTAGAGTTTTCTCTCCCAAAATTCGTTGCTTTTGATCGGTGATTTCTAGGGTTTTAGCTATGCGTTTTCTGAAGATCTATTAAATCAAGTATGCTTTCTTTTCAATCTTTTTTATGTTACTTTCTTGTCTCTGAGCTTACTTAGTATGCTGGCTACAATACTTGTTCTGAGAAAAGTTAAGTTTAGAAAGGAGGGTAAATACTTATTTGTTGTGGTTAGTGGGTTATCTTTGTTCAACCTTTTCACCGCTATTAAACCTAGCATTCACCATGATCTTCTTAGCTTACTTTTATGTATTGGTGTCCATCTTCATCCTTATTGTATCTCTTGGTTGCAAGTTTTTTTAGGTTAACACACCCGTGGTGGAAGATGGTCCAACTGTAGAGACCTTGAAGTTAGTCATTGTAATTCTGAATGGGGATAGAAGAGCCAAGTCCAAAGACCTTGAGGAGATGAAAGCACGGATGGAATCCAAGACTCGGATGGTAAATGAGTTACAGAGACAGCTAGAACAAAAGGATAAGACGGTAAATGAGTTAGAGACTCTGGTAAACAGGCTGAAGGCTGTTGCTGTTGGTACTAGTAATACAAATATTCTTGGGTAAGATCCACTGAATGAGCTTTTGTTGATGGAACATTCTAATAAGATCTAGTGAATGAGCTTTTGTTTATGGAACGGAAGTTGTTTATGTTATTTTATGGATTTAGGATAAAGTAGTTGTGTTGTTTCTGTTAAGTTTGATTTCTTTCTTCTTCTTTTTTAGTTGGGGATGTTGGGCATTTTCTTCAACCCCCGACCACTCTGGTTGGTCTTTTAATGGATTTAGGATTTCTGTTGATGATAAGTTAAGTTTGTTAAATGATCATAGTTTGATCCCCATTTGGGTTTATATCTCCTCCCAAACAAAACAAAACAAAACAAAATTAATCACGCGATTTATAATGCTTACAATGTAGATAATCTTAATCATCTCATCATTGGGTTCGATGTGAAATGGTGGCTATCATAATCTGGTAGCAACAATACAACTCTGTTCTGGTCTTTGGTTTTTTTTCGATCATACATATGGATAAGTTAGGTCCCTGAATTTCTTCATAAGTGTCGTAGATGTTTGATTTATTGGAGTTAGAATTGAAGGTCATCATGATTTTAAACTTGAAGGTGATTATAACATGAGCGATTTAATTGGCTGCTGAAAAGTATTGTACGAAGGAACTTAAAGTACTATTGGGTTAATGAGGATTGCCCGAAAATTTGGAGAAGAAATGTGGCAGTGAGTCGAGAATAGATTAGGTATTTAAGATCGGTAGGCAACTCGGTTGGGTTAATGGGATTTTTGGGGTTTTAATGTGATGCTTATTCATAAAGTTAAATATGTTGTTAAAGTTTTATGCATTTGCCTCATATTAATTGTTATAGCATAGCTCGGTTGAACCCACTGGCGTTGCTAACTCAAGTCAGTTGTCAAGTTTAGTTGACGAAACACAATCCTTGATTAAGTCTACAATATCACTTCAGACTAGGATAGCTTAGGTATTCGAGACGAAGACCATTGAAGATGAAGACCGGAACTTACACACTTGATATATACACCGTCCTCATCGAAAGGTTAAAAGGTTTTCCTTTGGTTCCGTATTTACCATTCTATTAATAAAATAGTCTATTGTATTGTTTATAGTGATCTCGAAGGATCAAAGACTAATTCTCGTGGCCTTAGATCACTAAGTGACCAATGCATAAGAAGAATGTGGGAATAGAGCTAGTTCTCGAATTGCACCTGAACAACGTACGTGTTCATATGCTGGAAGGGAAAATCCTGAACTCAACAGGTTTTCATGAAGTCGTTCATATAAGAGTTCAGAAATTCATGAACTCGAAAAATTGCTAGATGAACGCGTTCATATAAGTCATGGATTAAAACTTCTTTTTGAGATTTTTGCCTTGTGAGAATGGATTTCCAAACTCGTTATCATAAAGGCCCATGGAGCTCTTGTCCACAATAGTCTTTTACGTTCATGTATAATTACATTGACACTTTAGCATGGTTTACTTGCTAAGCCATTGTCATCCTTCGATTTTCACCAACGGGTTAGAAGGCGATTGAGTTGGATCTCAAAGCAAGCCCATGGACTTTTCTAAGTTCGTAATCTTGCTTGAGCCCTACTCAAGGTTGCTTAAATTTAAAACAAATCCTCCCTTGACGATCAATATAAATAGATGAACTCCTGCAAGATACAAACCAATCCTCTACACATCTGTGTATCCTTGCATAAAGGTTGGTCGTCATCCCAAAATCCATTTGTTGGACTACAACTATTTGAAAGACTTCACTTGAGGATCGTGAACCACATGCATACTTGAGTAGATACTAATGTTCAATACTCATAATATTTAACAGTTATACAATAATACTAGTATAATAAACTTGGCCATTAAGCCACATGCATTTTTAAAGATTCTACTCCAGTACTACATACATTCAAACAACACACATGATATATAGAGTTAAATCTATACTACGAAGGTAATTAAAACATGAAATATATTCAAAACTCACTTGTGCTGATTATAAAGAGAGTCAGACAGTGGAAGATTGTTCAGCATCGATCAACATTAAGAATAAGAAAACAACTCTCTATTTTAAGTTTGTCTGTCAATACCCAGTAGATATGAAACCAAGCACACATACCACAACAAAGATGTATGTAGAACTGGAGTAGATATGAAAATTTTCGAATTCTCAACTGTTTTTTCTAAATACATATTGGATCAAAATCCATTGAGGAAACCAAATTGCTAGAAGCTTATTCGGTCTATTTTAACTTCAATTTCTCCCGAAAATCCGAAAAACTCAGATGAGAAATTGAATGATTTTTTTTGGGGGGGGGATTTCGAAACCAAAACCATAGATAATAACAGAAATATCAAAAGAAAGTGTAAACCTAAATAAAAGGGGAATTATAATGAAGAAAATCGAAGAATTATCTATCTACAATGGATTAGGAAAAAATTTCTAGGGTTTCTGAGAATCTGTACCTCAAGAACCTCTTGAGAAGTCGCGCAAGACAGCGAAAAGAGTTTCAATAAAATCTCACTTAGGAATATGCTTTACACGGTTTCGGCAGAGTTATTTATATAGACAACTTGTTTTTTCCTTGAAGATGATTCTACACGTGCCAATAGAGCAACGAAGAACGGAACCGAATGTAATCTGTCGGATGATGATGGGACATGCTTCAAATCCAAAGTCTCTCGTATAGAAAATGTGAATGGTGAGAGTTGTGTTATCATGTGCACAAGTAACAAGTGCATATTAACACAATGAACATATACCTGTGAGCCACCAAATACCGCATCCATTTATATACAGTTTAGAGTTATGTGCTGATTATGCGCTCATCCGCGGGATAACACCAATCTATTGTTCATCTAGGAAAGTATGTTGCATCGATCATTCTAATGCCATGAGATCAACTCTTAATTTATTGTTGAGAATCATATTATTTGTAACTCTAGAACCACATCAGTTAAACAACCATACCAGCGATTGTAATTACATAGAAGAGTTTGTTGCTGGGCTGGGATATTTACGTCAATGAGAGTAGTAAGTTGATGCAATTTGGATGCAAATAATAAATGTAGCTTGTGAGAGAACTTAATGTTCCATAACTGAAGCCAGTGTATATACCATGTAGATTTTTTTTGTGAACTTCACAATTAAAGTGACAGAGAGGTCAAAAGGATTTGTAAGGTGTTTTTCAAAAACAAAATGGGATACAGTGTGACTATGGCCCTTAAGTTAAATATGTCAAAATCTGTTGACAAACTAGAATGGGATTTTATGTTAGGCATTCTAACGAAATTTGGTTCTATCAATCAGTGTAACCTTACATTTTGATGTATTATCACTAATAACACTTTCGTAATTGTTAGGACATCGTCCAGTCAAACCCACTAGCGTTGGTATGTCAAGCTAGTTGTCAGTTTTAGGTCTCAAAACTCAATTCTTGATTTAGCCTACTAGAGTTTAGATTTCGGAATTGGGATATAGACAAAGTAGTAGAGACCTTGAAGACGAAGACTGTGAAGACAAAGAAGACATCAATTATTCTTCATCGACAAAAGGTTAGTAGGAGTTATGACTTTATGGAAATTCTTCTATTCTACTTTCTCTATTCTTTCGAAATATAGTCGACTACTTTAGTAGTGATAATAGCGATTGAGATCGTATTCTTGTCTAACGTGGCCTTGTGTCATGACCAGTGTTTGTTCCCACAAATATTGTGAGTACAAGAATGAATGAGATAGATTCGGTGCCATGTGTCCATTACAATGGTTTGCTTGCAAATCGTTAGTTGGATATGGATAATCTAAAGGAGTACTCTTGAGCAAAGAGTCCATGGATTACAGCTGAGCACGTATACACGTCTAAGTCCTGGTAAGCCCAGAACTTCCAGCGGAATCCAGATTTGACGAAATCTGGCAGGCGCACGGTTCACGAACCGGTTCGCAAACCAGAAACTCGGATTTCTTCTGAGTTCCAAAGTGACTGAACATTTCGCGAACTAGGTCGCGAACCCAATGTTGGTTACTTTGCTGGTGTCGGATTTAGTGGATATTCTTTCAGAATTTCACTTGGGTCAAACTCTAAACTCCTTTATCTCTTAGATGGACTTGTATATCACATAATATCTTTTGTGTTCCATCTAACGATTCTCAATGAGTCAATAAGATAAGATTATCTCTGGTCTGTTGGATTCTATCTTGAAGTGTTTTTGAGCTAACAAAACACTTGGCAGATAATGATAAAAAGAATTCAAATTGAGATTAATCTCTATTACTTGGTTATCAAGTTTAGGGTTTCCTTAACTTGTGGGACAAGTAATTGATTGTTTTATTCCAAAGCAACATATCTTATTGAGTGTTATAAGTAGAGGTGTCTATGGAAAAATACCGCAAGCATCAAGCATACGTGAAGGTCCTTAGGGAAGGTAGCGTAAACTCTTTTCACTTCGGTGAATGTTTGTTGTGGTATAGTCATCCTCTATAGGTTGCAGCTCCTCGGGGAACTCCCTATGACTATAAAAGACTTCTCTTGAGAGTTGGGAAGCACAGGTAGGAGATTGAGACCATATTTGGTTGAAATAGGATTAACCTGTAACCTGATCACTTTCTTGTCTATTTCATAGTCCGTCTCTTCTGCTATACGGCTATTCAAGAACTGATACGTTACACACAAGGTTGAAAGGTAACAACGCACGACTGCACTCGGTGTTGTAAGACCTAGTTAGCTCCAGTTATACAATTTTCTTAAGTGATTCTTCGTGTATAACTGAGGTAGAGACAAGTTGGGCATAACTTACTCGGTTTGCTTGTCAGCCCTGATTTGTGAAGTAGATTTTCGTATGACCTGGATTTAATCATCCGAAGGAAGTCAACTTGTGTGTGGTAAACTGATAGAGGACAGTTAAACCATACGTCAACAATTAGGTTGCAAAGCCAGTATTGCTGACACAAGCCTTTGACATCGGTCAAAGCAACTCCTAGGCCTGTAAAGGACGTCAGCTGGGGGAATCAAGTGCGTGACGATCTGTGGGGGATCTAGAGACGTAAGGAGTGCGACAGTAGCCAATTCGCTTGGAGGGCTGGAGTCGGTCTCTGCTACATCCCAGACCGAAGTCTTATAGTAGGCTAGCGTTTGTAGTCAGTTTGTACTGGGCGGTGTTCAATCTGGACGAGGTCCCGAGGTTTTTCTGCAAGGCAGTTTCCTCGTTAAAAAAATCTCTGGTGTCTTGTGTGCTTTTACTTTCCGCATTATATCTCTGATTATATAATTAAAGCACCAAGTAGTACGTTATTCAATAACTGTAGAGTTTACTCCAAAGTCCCAACTTTGTTGAGTTGATCCCCAAGATCACAACTCCAGTTATTAGAGTTTGGATATTGATTTTTGAGATCGTCCAAACTTAAACCATAAGACTCACGAGCCCAAATGAAAAGTTGGTTGTATTTCGGTACCCCTCCTTTTTCAGTAATTCTTAATAGTAGACCATGTCAGGATTTTAACCATACTAGGGGCATCAGACAAGGTGACCCTTTGTCACCTTATCTATTTATAATTGCAACGAAGTGGTTGAGTAGATATTTTCAGAAAGTTGAAACAACTCATGTTATATCAGGTATAAAACCTGCAAGAAGAGCCCTTGTAGTTACTCATCTTCTTTTTGGTGATGATATACTTATCTTTGCAAACGCTGTTATGCACAATGTTGAGAATATCCTTGATAATTTAGGTAAATTTGGGAGCTACTCATGTTAGTTCTTAAATTTCAGTAAATCTTGTGTCTATTTTATAGGTAATCTAAGTGATCATAGATGTGTTGATTTAGCTAAGAAAATCAATATGTCTATTATTAAAGATTCTGATAAATATTTAGGGGCTCTTCTTGCTCTAGGTAGAAGCAAGAGCACTGCTTTTCGCCCATCGTTAAGTCTTTTGAAGCTAGGTCAAAAAAACTGGAAAGGTAAAACTCTTACCCAAGCTGGAAAAACAACTATGATGGTTAAGCATGTACTTAATGCTCTGCCTTACATCAAATGAGATGTTTTAAAATTCCTCAAGGTCTTTAGATACTATGGAGTTATTGGTGGGGTCATTGTTACTACTAATTTATCCCATGGTAACTATTAAAAGTGCGATTTAAAGTAAATGTTAGGACACAGGTAACCCTCGTTCTCGACATTATCTTATAACAGGATAGCAAGTCGTTAGAAGTCACCAAGGTCAACCATGAACTAAGATAATGATGACTAGAAAATACGTCCAACTTAGGTGACCTGAGCCGGATATATCAAAATATTGAATAAGTAAACTAAGTTATCAAGGACACAAGGAAATAACGAGGTTCGACACCGGAGTGCTTTACGTCCTCTGAGTAAAAGATGAATCTATATTATTAATTATTAATGGTGATAATACAAAGTATGTAATTTTTCTCAGTGATTATACTATTAGGTCACTTGTTCTAACAGATAAAGGTTGTAGGAGTAAACGAAGGCATTGCTACACATGTAAAATTACTTCAATCCTTTCTCTCCAAGATTCTGTGACCCCCTTCCCAGCTGAGGAAGGGGGTATTTATAGTAGTTCGTATGGGAACTCCTTTTGCTACCTTGGGTTGCTTCAATTCCTCGATGTTCTTTGTTGAGTCATCAGTCTTCGCTCGCCGCTTTTTGTAGCCAATCTCTGTTTGTCACATTCCTAGAATGTTAATCTTAGCTACAGGGTAATGTTGTAAGCTCCTGATAGGCTTCGTTCTTCTTTCTGTCGCTCTTTCATCCTATCCTTGGTTGACAGGTGGTCCTTGAGACGTTATTTCATTGGATTAAATGCACATTTAATTCTATGTTGACTATTTTTCCACGTTTATGTTTATTCCAGCAGTGTCTACCATCCTAGGTCACCTAATCTCTTCATCTCCACCCTTTGTTTTCCATCATCTCGTGATGAGATAAAGCGCCCCTGGGGGTGTTAATGTCCTCCATGGCCTATGATACTTCGGTGTAGGACCTGCTGAGATGGTGCCACGTGTAATACAAGATTATGTATTAACAATCATGAGGAAGGAAAGGGTATTAAACACTTAGCTTGGCCTAAGATATGTAAACCTAAAGCACTAAGTGGTTTGGCTTTTAGAGATTTAGGTAGTTTCAATATTTCCTTGTTAAGTAAGCTAGCTTGAAAATTGTGTACTAAACCTAATGAGCTTTGTGAGTGCATAAAATACCTTCACCTCATTATGGCATCTTATTGGTAGAGTTGGACAAGAAGACTACACCAGAGAAGCATGGAATCAACAAATGAAGCTTACAGCTAGGGATAGGAAAGGGTAGAGGAAGTGAACCTCGTCTTGTGTCATACCATGAGACTAGTTGAAGTATAAAATGGCGAAGTAACAAGGGTAGGTGAATGGCAAGTCATTGTTTGGTAGCTGAGAAGCAGTTGGGCATTCAATGCAAGTCAGAACGAATATATTGTCTGGGTTGACTCGTTGACTCAGTGGGATCTGTGTCAGTAATCCTTATCCAGAATGAGATGTAGCTTGAGGAAGTAATAAAGAGAAGACAATGATCTTCGAACCTCCCTTACAACGAGTAGACAAAGGGTTGTCAGAGATGCTCTTTTCATACTTAGTTGTAATCCACTGTGTAACTCGTCAATATAAGGTGAGAGACCCCTCAGTTGTGAGGGGTTGAGCGATTTTTGTCTGTTGTACCTGTGAAAGAAAGTTGGTGGCTTAGAACCCTAGTTCCTCTTGTACACAGAGAATGAGTGTGTGAATACTAGATTTACATTGTGCTCTTGAGTGATTAGCTGAGGTGAGAAACATGTAACCCTAATCTTCATAGTATAATCCTTGGATGTAAGCCTCTACAATGGAGGGAAAACCAAGTAAACTTGGTTTCATGCTTTACATACTTGCTTTACTCCATTCCATACTTCATACATATGTTAGTTAGATAGATCTATGGGTGTACTGTGTAAATCTTGCTAAGGGGATTTTATACAATTACATTTTGGCACTAGAAAAGGTTTTGAACTTTTTTCAATCTTTCTCATCATGATTTGCTCCGTTTCATCATATATCTTGTTTTGGTAGCATGTTTGATTGTAAAGGTATCATCTTTATTGTTTATGTTCATATGCAATACTATTTTTAGTATGTTTATGTTGTTCAGTGGCAACAACCTAGGAGAAGTTCATGTTTGAGTATGTTTATGATTTAAAAACATCACCTTTAGCTTGTCTTTCGGCTTAGTGGTGTACATCTGGCGAGTGTTTGTGTGTTTAGCTAACTTTGCAGTGAGATTTTTCATGGAAATGGTTTCTTCCATCTGTTAAGTGTATATTCTCATTACCATGATAGATTTTGGGTCAATAAGGCAATAGAATACTCAGTTAATCCAGGCTTAGTGGTTTCATAGAGGTTTCATTCTCACATGAAGTTTTTTTCATAGTTCCTTAATCAACGTCATATTGTTAGTATCATGCTTAGGTTGTTTTCATGATCATTACAGACATCTCGTTGTATGGGTGGTTTGATTTAAAAAAAATCTTTTAGATATAGTTAAGAAAATTTTAGGGTTTTGTAAAATATTACCATATTAGTTCTTGCTCACCTAACTTAGGTCACGTTCTCAACATAGTACAACTTTAGCTGGCATTCTTGTCTTATTCTTTCACATTCTAAAAGTATCCTAACTAACACCACCAACCTACTCGTCATTTATTATCATACGATCAATCTGATATTGTGAGGAAGTACACTTACTTTATTTTGCAGAAACTCGACAAATGGCGTCCATGCAGACTCCGGCGAATGAGGTTCCCAAGTTCCCAATCAAGCCAATGAGATCCCTAAGAAGCATCATGGTACTGATCTAGAAAATTATCCACAGTGTAATCTTCAGGTTTGAATCGTTCCAGTTTGGCAAGCTTAGAATAGTTGGTCTTTCCCTCTCGGAAGTTTGCATTCCTCTATGTTAGGGCATTTTCCGGTCAAACCCAGTAGTGTTGGCATGTCAAGCTAGTTGTCAGTTTTAGGTGTCAAAACACAATTCTTGATTTAACCTACTAGGGTTTAGATTTCAAAATTGGGATATAAACAAAGTAGTAGAGACCTTGAAGACGAACACTGAGATTACCAAGAAGACATCATATATTCTTCATCGACAAAAGGTTACTGGGAATTGTGACGTAGTATGAAATTTCTTTTATTCTACTTATTATATCTTTTGAAATAGTCAGCTACTTTAGTAGAGATACTACTTTAGTAGAGATACTAATACCGATTGAGATCGTACTCTTGTCTACATAACCACGAGTTATGTGGGTATATGTTCTCACTACACTAAGTTACAAGATACATGAAATAGATTCAATACATTTTCCAGTGCATTGGTTTGCTTGCAAATCACATGTAGGAAATTGGGTGAATCTAAAGGAGCACTCAAGAGCAGAGTCCATGGATTATAGTTGAGGACGTCTCACACGTCTAACTACAGGAAAAATGGCCAAACCCAGGTACTTCTAGTGGATCCAGTCAAAACCCTAATTTGGAACTCAGGCGGTTCACGAACTGGTTCGTGTACTATGGCACCGATTTTTCCTTATGTGTCTCAAATCATCGATTAGTACACGTACATTTACGTGAACGTCAGATTCAATGTATTTGGCCTTGATTCCAGATATGGACGGTTTGTGAACCATCTGGTGAATAATCTGCGGGATTTTCACGCGGGTTTTAACAGATAACTCCTTATCTCTTAGTTGGACTTAAGCTTATCAGAATATCTTATGTGGTCCATCTAACGAATCTCAATGAATCAATAAGATAAAGGTGTTCTCATTTCCATTGGATCTCTATCTTGAAGTGGTTAAGAGCTAACAAACCACTTGGCAGTTAAATGTTAAAAGATTTCCACGGCTGCACACGGTGTTGTAAGACCTAGTTAGCTTGAGTTGTGTAAGTTTCTTAAGTGATTATTTTCACAACTGAGGTAGAGACAAGTTGGGCATAGTTTACTTGATTCACTTGTCAGCCCCCGCTTGTAAGTACATTTACGTATGACCTGGAGCAATCCAAAGGAAGTCACCCTACGTATGTTAAACTGAAGAGGACAGTTCGAAACATACAGTTGATAATTGAAGTTGCAAAGCCGGAATTGTTGATATAAGCCTTTAACAGCGGTTAAAGCAGCTCCTAGGCCTGTAAAGGACGTCAGCTAGGGGAATCAAGTGCGTGACGACCGGTGGGGGATCTAGAGACGTAAGGAGTGCGACATTAGCCAATTCACTTGGAGGGTTGGATGTGGTCTCTGCTACATCTCAGACCGAAGTCTGATAGTTGGCTAGTGTTTGTAGACAGTTAGTATTGTGTGGTGTTCAAACTGGACGAGGTCCCGAGGTTTTTCTACGGGTTGTAGTTTCCTCGTAAAAAAAAATATTTGGTGTATTGTCTGCTTTACTTTCCGCATTATACCTTTGATTATATAATTAAATCAAACACAAGAAGTATGTTATTGTAACTGTTGAGTTGGTCCCAAATCCTTTTGAGGAATTCACCAAGACTTGTCTTGCATTAGGGACTGATCACTTGTGACCCTAACTCCGGTTAACAGATTTGGATATTGATTTTTGAGATCTTTCATATCTTACCATAAGACTCACGAGCCCAAACGAAAAGTTGGTTGTATTTCGGTACCCCTTCTTTTTCACTCTAATACTCTGATTGAGTTTCCAGTGAGCTGGAAAGGACTCTTCTTAATTCGGCAAAAGTGTTCGAGACTGAAGGTATTCTTGGGATTGTACAAGGGGAATTTCAATCCAGCTTCCAGTTGACCGAAATTTACAAAAGCTTTGGTTTCGTTTATGTCATTTCGGCGAAGATCCTCCACTGTAATTGTAATGGATGGAGATGATATGCCTTTTACTATGCTTACTTTGGGATAGTGCCGATTCACTTTAGCTTCATTGCAATAGTTAGGACAATCTTTCCAGGTTGCCTTGCATTTCTTTTCTTTGTTCTCAGGTACAAAAGTAGGTGTTGGCTCGGTTTCTTGGGCTTTTGAAGATCTCGTTTGATGCTGCTTCTCAGAAGTTGATGAAGACGCCATTGATGAAGCTTGAAGTTGCTGAGAAGGAAGATGAACAGTGCAGTTGTAAATGGAACGAGTGAAAAACTTGATGTAAATAGCAGATGCAGTAGCAGAAATCAATGATAAGAAATAAAAAGAGCATCGAACTTAAAATTTGGTGTGTTAAATCAAGAAATGGGGAAGCAAGATTTAGGGTTTTCAGAAGAGTTGCAGCGGCAGAAAAGAGAAAAGAAATTTGAAATAAGAAAGAAGATAGATCTGAGATTGAGAGAGAAATTCGGAATCTATAGGGAAAAAATGTGAACCTGCGCACTAAGTCATCAGGTCAAAAGCGAGCAAGGGAGTTAATGCATGGGCAGATCGGGGCAGAAGGGACAGTTAGTGGGACACGTGACTCCGGTATTTTCGGCGAATGGAAAATTTTAATTCCCTTTGATCTTCGCGCATTGGGAATGAAATAAGCAAAATGTGAGTGCAGAAAATACCTTCACTTCATAATGGCATCTTATTGGTGGAGTTGGATAAGAAGACTACATCAGAGAAGCATGGAATCAACAAATGAAGCTTACATCTAGGGATAGGAAAGTGTAGAGGAAGTGAACCTCAGAGTGTGTCATACCGAGAGACTAGTTAAAGTATTGAACATCGAAGTAACAAGGGTAGGTGAATGACAGATCACTGTTTGGTAGCTGAGAAGTAGTTGGGCATTCAATGCAAGTCAGAACGGATGTATTGTCGGGGTTAACTCGTTCACCCAGTGAGATCCGTGTCAGCAATCCTTATTCAGAATGAGATATAGCTCGGGGAAGTAATAAAGAGAAGACGATGATCGTCGAACCTCCCTTACAACGAGTAAAGACAAAGGATTGTCAGAGATGTCCTTTTCATACTTAGTTGTAATCCACTATGTAACTCGCCTATATAAGGTGAAAGACCCCTCACTTGTGAAGGGTTGAGCGATTTGTGTGTGTTGTATCTGTGAGAGAAAGTTGGTAGCTTAGACCCCTAGTTCCTCCTGTGCACAAAGAGTGAGTGTGTGAATACCAGATTTACATTGTGTTCTTGAGTGATTAGCTAAGGTGAGAAACTTGTAACCCTATCTTCATAGTGGAATCCTTGGATGTAAGCCTCTACTAAGGAGGAAGAACCACGTAAACTTTGTGTCATACTTTACATACTTGTTTTACTCCATTCCATACTTCATACATATGTTAGTTAGATAGGTCTATGGGTATACTGTGTAAATCTTGCTACCGGGATTTATACAGTTACAAACTTTGGGTTAGGATAGTTAAAGCCAAGTTTGCAAATGATATAGCCCTCCTGTTTGAGTAGTTGATGGAGCATTTAACCATGAGAAATTGGTATTTGTGACCTATTTCATGTAGGTACTAGGAGTTGGAATGTGGAAGTTGTTAACAGTATTTTTGATCAGAAAAACGGCTAGTAAGATTATAACATGTTTATACCTGACACTGGGATGACACTCTTATTTGGAAATCGGATAAGAAAGGAGTACATAGTGTCAAAAGTGTTGTAGGTACTGCTTATGGAAGAATTTCTAGGTTGTTAAAGTCCCACATAGAATTCAACTTTTTGTTTGGAATTGCTTAAAAAATATTCTCTCTACTAGAGATAAATTGTCTAGATATAAGCAAGGTATAAAGGTCCATTGTAGTGTTCGTGGTAATGTTATGGAAACAATAAATCAAATATTTCTTGAATGTGAATTTGCTAGAGCTGTCAGACTTGGGATGAGTTGAATACTATGAATATTCTGAGTACGCACACCTGTTTTTTGAATTGGGTTTTGAGCTGGTTGACTATAAATTCGACATCTAACTGTAACCTGAATTATGAGCTTCCTTTGCTTCATGTTAATGACTACAGCATGAATGATATGGAAAACTAGATGTGCATTGATCTTTCAGGGAGTTAAGCCTAAGAGCCTTTCCTATGGGTAGTCTCCAAATGAGACTTTCTCTTTCATTTTGAAGGAGAGACTACTAATATGGAGGAAGTCTATTATGGTGAAGGGCAATGAAGGACAACACGGCACACGAAGTGCCCTTTTTTCAACAAAAAAATAAATCAAAATCACGGCACTCGAAGTGCCCTTTTTTTCAAAACGGCACATGGAGTGCCGTCTAAAATAATTTTAAAAAAGATCGGCTAGTTTAAATTTGAAAATTTGGGGGGGGGGGGGGGAAGGCACTTGGAGTGCCCTTTTTTTTCATTTTTCTCTTTACACGGCACTCCAAGTGCCCTTTTTTTCACGCACGGCACTCGAAGTGTCGATTTTTTTGTTCTTTTTTTGTACTCTCTACTATCAACCATTCTTTCATATGAACGAGAGGTTGAAAGTGTTTGGGGCCAAAGTGGGTTGGTAATGACCCAGAGTAGGACCAAATTTGGCCTACTTGGAGTCTCTCATTCATTTTGAATGAGTGACACTACCCCGTAGGAAATGCTCTCATAGAGACTATGATGTTGAGGGAATAAATTGGTTTCTGAAACAGTTTTCTCAGCAAAATACGACTACTGGAATTACATCTGTAGTACACAACTAAGGATCTGGACTCCTGATCCATCATATATCAAAATTAATATTGATGCCTCACATTGAGGAAACAGGTGAAGATAATAGTGGACTGATTATGCGTAGTTTTACAGGAAAATGCACTGAAAGGATAGAGGACTAGCTGGAAATTGGGATGCAAAAGAATGGAGAGCATTGCTATGGATGCTACGGCAAAGTGGGCTTATCATAGTGTAGTTGGTAGTGGATTATGATAATGTAGTTCTTTCGGTTAATGAGTGTTCAAAACATTGAACACTAGATTTTTAGTTAGCAATTTTGATTCTGCAAGTCTGTGCATAGGGTCACTTAAGACAATTTCCCTCCCGCATGTTGTGTGGACAAAGATTTTCATGTAAGAACCGAGTTTTCTTAAGTTTATAAATGAAATAATTTTGTAAAAACAATATGCTTCATAAAATACAACCCACTGCTCCCAACAAATACTGGGTTTCCATTTTCAGCTCCATTTGAAATAAGAATGAGCTCGTGAATCAAAAATTGGGAAAGATTTCCACAGGCAAAAAACTACTTCAATCATGCGCTTAAGAGATGAAAAAACAGGAGTACAACTTCAACTAAACAAGAAAAACCCATTCTCGGAACAAACCCATTCTAGCTAACCCCAACCACCATAGAAAGAAATAAACTGTTTTCCTTTGTTTCATCACCGTCTCATTCCTCGTCCACGACCACGTCCTCGACCCATTGCCCCCGCAGCAGCGTCCCCTTGTGCACTCTCAGACTGAGATAAACAAAATCAGTTGACAACATTTAATTACGTACGAATAGCTATTTTATTCAAAAGAACCATTACAAGTTATTACAACTACAATATGAAAGCAAGAAGATTAAAACCTATAGTAAAGCCAGATCCTTCATAACCTAGTTGTTCATGATAACTAACCAGAAGATCAAATTACCTTGGGGTTTTTAACTGTCTCGTCAACACTCAGAACAAGGCAAGCTGCCTCAGTTGCGGCGTTAATAGCATTTATCTGAACATATAATGAGAGTTAGATCCCACAATGCCAGTAGACTACTGTTATAAACATATTGAAGAGAAGACAAATAAAAGCAGAGAACGAAAACGACCTTCACAACCGCAGGCTCCCATACGAAGTTAGCATATGAATCTACAATGCCACCAGTGTTGATGTCCACTCCATACAACGAACCCTCACCTGCAATTAACCCCATTCATGCATTAGCAATGGTATATACCAAATCACTTTAGTTGGAAGAGAAACCAGAACAACCATAAAGCAACCTAATGGTTCTGCTGAATATCAGATAAGGCTAACATATGAAGCTCATTTCTGGTAAGAAAGACTAACCAGATGGAAGTGCATGTTTTTGTCTTAGTTTGTTCAACACGTCAGTGGCATCAAATCCAGCGTTATCACAGAGCTGCCTTGGGATTACCTACAAAGACGTCAGGGGAGGAATGGCATTAATTGTAATAATAACAACGATCACAAGAATAGTTGGAAAAATAGAAAAAGAAAGATACAGAAAAACTAGGATCACTGAGCAGGAATGTAACATAGCTTGTTAACTTTATTTTCTTACCACTTCTTATAAAACCAAATATTTAAAGTTTCAAGGACACCATGATCTTTTTACTGTAGCATGAGGCAGACCAATCATAAAGGCTGGTACGGTTTATTTTAGGCTTCACGCGAGGTATTTAGCGTCCGGTGACTGAGGTTTCTACTCACTAAAATAATGCAAAAACGTCGAAGTAGTAGTGGCTATCCTGGTTAAGCAAGTTGCTCAGAACACTAGCAGTATTCGGCGATGTGATGGACCTTAACAGACAAACTATTTTCTTAGAAATCAGGCAATACCTGAAAGCAACTCTTCTA
>JAJJMA010293038.1:0-12330 GCA_023529015.1 Papaver nudicaule
AACTGAATCATATACAAAATTAAACAATGCGTTTGTTAATTAGTTGTACCTGAGTCGCATATCCGGATCTATTTCAACAAGAATCTCGTTTTCATCACTTTCTCCATTGTTTTCCTCATGTTCTTCATGTTCTTCACTTTCTTCAATCTATTTCTCCAAGGGAGAAAGAGGGACGATGAAGAAGAAAGAGGCGTTGAAAATAAAATGAAACTGATTTTCAGTTTTTTGTTTAGGTTTTAGGGTTATCTTAATGATTTAGGGTCATTTTGGTCTTATCCTTAATTTAATAGGGTAATTTAGACATTTCAATATATGTTGACACCCCTTATAACTGACCCTAAGAATGTAATATTGTTTTGGGGTGTCTCTAATAGAACCCTGGTCCCTAAAACAGCCAATCTTTTCAGACCAAGATTTGGTTATTTGAGAAGCAAGCTCAAGGTTACACCTTCAGCACCCCTTGTGCTTGAGCGGGGTAGTAGTAAAGACACTGGTGATCCTAGTACTATTGCTAGCCCTTAGTGTTTATAGTGTGTGCCTTTGTGGTTATATTTCTTTTAATGTACTCGTGTGTCTTCCTTATGTGCCTGGTGAGTCTATTTATAGACGTTAATGCTCTGTAATTCCTTAAGACGGTTAATTCATTTTCATTGTTCAGTGATGGAGTTACTATGCATACCCGTGAATCGAGAGAAAATACTCGCCAGCTTCACCAGCCACTAGGACAGACACTTCTCATGCAGTTTTGTAACAACGAAAATGAAAGAAAACAACCAGAAATGCAACATTCAGGTGCAGAAAGCGGGAAAAGGACATGCAAATTTGCAAATCACAACAACACGGGCAAGAGTAAGGAGAAAACATCCATTACAACAAAGACTGAGAAAACGGCGAGAAGAACAAGAATTACAATGATGTAATCAAAACAACAAGAAGGGCAACATCAAAAAAGGCAGGAAACTCTAATGCGAAAATAAAACTACAGAGAAATTCTGTAACTAACCAGGAAAGTTAAACTTTAATCAGAAATATGTATTCTTCCGGAAAATATATTTTAATGTACCAGAAAAAGGTCTCCATATTGTTTTACATTTAGCTGCTAAAAGAGTTGGAAGGAAAAAAAAAAAAGGAAGTTAATATCAACATTTTGAAAGCTACCTAATATCAACATGTATACCCAATGAAAGCATGCTATCACAAGAATGTTGCAACTCCCTCCAGACAAAATATTACCACTTCTTGCCTTTATTCTTTCCAGCCTGCTTCTTGGAATTTTGCCGTTCTTCCCTCTTGATTTCCTTGGTCAAAGGAGTTTCATTGATAATCATCCGAAGCAAACCATTGATGAGTAATTGTTTCAATTTTGGAGTCCTTGCAGCCAACTTCTTAAAGCAGTGGTGAATTTTTGAGTATTGAATATTGTGATTTTCATCGCTGAAACGAATTAGTAACAGTGAATAAGGTCAACTATGTTCAAAACAACAAACTGATCCTAAGAGAATTGAAATAGCTCATAAGAACGCATGCTAAATAGCAAAACAGTATTGCCATACTAATTTAACTTTAGCTAAAACCACGAGATACTTGAAATAACTAACCTGGTGCTTAATGCAAAAGAGAGCTGCTTCATTTCCCTCATCCATTGTTCATCTTTACAAGATGGATGAGCACTTTCTACAAAACAAATACAAATATCCAACTGGAAAAAACACACACAAAAATGTTAGAGGTTTTGTTATTGAAAAAGGAAAATAAAGAGAAAAAGAACCATGAAACAAACCTTCATCTGTGGTTTGCAAACATGAAAGCTGCTGATGTCCCCAATAATTTTTTTCGAAAACATATAAACACGAATTGTATTCATAAACAAAGGAAAGAAACTCAGAGCGTCGAATATTTCGGTATCAGTCTCCAGTTCTGCCCTTTCTATATTGTCATCAGGAATATCATCATCAGACTCAATTGGACATTCGGTGGTATAGCTGTTATGGTCAAAATTGGTTAAACGAATATCTCCGTCACGTGGACAATCTTCACAGTCGGAGTTTTCTGGATATAATATTCCCACTAGGTCTTCTCTGGAGTGAATCAAATCCACATCAATCTCTAAGACATTGTGGCTCAAATATCCTCTCTGACTATCTCCTGACCTCAAACAGACCAAAGGATCCCCAATTGTTTTGAGGGCTTCAGCAAGCAACTTATCAAAAGGCCTTGTGCTTCTTTTCTTGAGGATCTTAACGTACGTAGGCGGCAGTGCGGTTATTATATCGTATCTATCAAGTAGACTGTACAACAAATCAAAGTGCCGTCCAGAATTCAAACAAATTAAAGCAACCAAGTGCACTAACTTCAAGACCAGAAATGAGTAGTAAATCGATCTGTGATCATCAAACTCCCAGAGCCAGTCTAGATACCTTGAAAAAATTTCTTTGATCTGGGATGCTATAAAATCAAAAGACCTCCTCGAGAATTTTGTTGAGTCAGCTACTGATAAAGAGCTTGAGTTGCATCTTAGATTCCACCAGGGAATTGCTTCACGGACAGAAGACTTTACTGTGAAAAAGGAACCATGCCAAGATGAAACCAAGAAAAGAAGACGTTCGAGAAAATAAACAAACCAGGAAGCTGACATGCAACCAAAGTCTTTCCTCCAGTCGGAATTGAATGTTTCTTGTAATGATTTTTCAAAATTACTGACCAAAGAAACAGAGACCAATCCTGATATCTTGCTCTCTTTCAACTGCTTAATGAAAGCTTTATAGGTTGGAGACAGATCTGAACGTTGTATTATAACTTGACAAAGTTCTTCGCTTAGGTTACCACACATAAAAATCTGTAAGACCACACTCCACATTTCCACACACTTTAACCTGCCTTTTGTGCTCATGATCTCAATGGAAACTTCTTTGATTAAATCCTTAGAGAGCTCAGTTAGTCTCAGATTCATCATACGTTTGTAAATCATATAACTTGGATCCCTCAGACTTAACATTGTCGCAAAAAAACGATCCTTGGAATGTTTCAAACACTTGAGCACTTCCCCAGGAAGTTTTGTGTCCAGTATCTTGTACTCAATAACTGATTTTGCAACTAAGTAACTGTTAAGCGCAGTTATTCCTTGTCGGAAAGGACTGAACGGAAGCATGTAGGAGTGATTACCATATTTGAACATACCAGAAAATTCATCGAGGCTTTCCAGCTTCTCCAATACTTGCGTACAGAGACTGAGTAATGTAGAAACCCAATAGCTTCGAGCAGAATTCGCAAATTGATGATCATTCATGCCAAGTAAGTCTCTGGTCTTATGAAGATATCGGTCCTCAATTTCTTTTCTCCAACAGGCATCTCTGTTCAGCAAAATGTATATGGAACTTTGATTGTGCTCCTGCTTATATACACCTAAGTAACCCAAACAGAAATTCTCATAGCTTTTGCAATCTTGTTTATCCTGAGTTCCAATAGAATGGAGATAATTCAATATGTTTACTATCTTTTCCTTCCATAAATTCCAAAAGTAAGTCAATGTTTCAATGGAGACCTTGTTCTTGGATATTGAACTCTCTACATGCTCTACTGTATTCAAGACCACATCATCTACCCAGATGTACTCCGAAGATGCTAAACATAGATGGTAATCGATAATTTTCCTCAAAGAAATAATTTCACCACGCAGACTCTCGAGTCTTTGTGAAGCGGTAAAACAGTCTTTCATCTCTGACAATCCAATATTGGTGTCTGATAATATGGTTGCCTCTGTAATAACGATATCGTAAAAAAGATCATCTTTGCCTTTTGCCATCAACTTAACTTTTCCCAAAAGTTTTTCTTTGTCCGGAAATGTTTTTAAGGGCCAACCTTTGTTTCCATTTGCCCAAAGAGAATTGCCAAGAACATAAAACAGAATGACCTCTGCCGCGTCTACTAAGTGCCCTGCCTTCTCTAACATATCTGCCTCAAGAAGACAATCCCCTTTCAATCTCGCAACAGTGGCAGCTTCCATAAAATTTTCAGACCCAGTTTCAAAGAGGACGAGCTCATCAAGATAATCACGGGACAATAAAAAAGTTCTTATCACGTCCGACGAGTTATAGGCTTTGACAAACTTCATCATGTTATCAGTATCATTCTGTTGATGATAGTGAAGGGCACATCTCTCGAGAAAACTTTGTTCCATATCTATCAGATCTTGACTTTTGTCTGTATCGGGGTTTAGCCTTGCACTTCCTTTCCAATATTCTATGAATTGAAGACCAGTTTCAAATAGATTGCCATTCGTGCAAGCTAGCAAGCACTTGGAAAAGCAGTTACACCTAGAATACACATCAGCTGCAGTAGACCAACATCCAGCAAGACTGAAACAGTCACCAGCATCTTCTAGCCTAGATTCCCCACAGTTCTCCAAATATATCAGACCTGTTACATAATTGAAGTTAAAAGTAAAACTATAAGCAAGCTGAACATAACCTGAATGGTAGGATCATCTTAAGATCCATAGAGGCTATTACCTGATCATTGACTGGTAATCCAAATTCAGGGAAATGAAAGGCCTGATTTTATGCTATTGCACTATAGTGATAGGAACTTATAAGTGGAAAAGGTTGATTTTACTAGCTTTCCAGTTGTAGTACCAATTTAGTTTTAAATTGCCTTACTACTGTTGTTTCATGCGCTATAGTTTATTTTCTACCAATATTACATATTAAGGAGACGATATACTAATAGATTGCTAAAACCACTTCTCTTCTACTAACCGCTAATAAGTTGAAGTGTGACAGATCAGTTCTCTAGAGGTTCAACAAAGACCGCTTTGATGGATTAGGGAATGCAGCATCTATTACTCAATTTAAAAATCAACTGATCAAACAAACCATATTTCTAGAAATATGATCACTTTATGTGCAGAAAATAGAGGTAATATCCTAAAAAAAAGTAATATAAAGTAACAAAGCATAAGTAAATTAATATGCATGATGTACCAAGGGAAAACTGTCCATACCTGCTCTTTTGAAATCCTTTAACTCCATAAAACATTTGGCAGCAAAATCAGCCTTGCCAATTGATTCATAGATCTCAGCTGCCTCTACAAGGGCAACGCGAGCTAGTTCAGTATTAGAACCAAGCATGTGAACACCAGCAGCTCTAAGACCAGAAGCTTTAGCGAGTTTCTCCAAGAATGAATCACCAGCTCTTTCAAAACACATTATAGCCATCTCAAAATTGCCTTCATCCAGTAACTGCACGAAAATTAAGCGTGTAAAAATTGGTACCTTCAGAGCACAATAGGTAATAAGTTAGTAGCATGGATCCAAAGAAGATGGAAAAGAGGGTCATTCACAATGTATCTAATTTAAATGTAATAAGTTAGGATAAACCAATCTATATCTAATCACTTTTTATCTAACCATCCATAGTGTAGTCCATGCCATGTGGCACATGTAGTGTAAAAAAACAAAGACATTTAGGTATTGGTTAACACATTCTTTGTAGCAAAAATATTAAGGTAAATTTTGAAAATCTAGCAAAATTGAAGTTCGTGCACAGAAATTCAAGTTCAAACTTCAACCTTGATACCGCGTGAACTCCATTCCTCTTTGCTGCTCATAACCTTCATTGCCTGTACAAGTGACTCATCGAGTTCTCTCACTTGAACGAGACATAACTTCTTCCAGTAATCAAACATAGGCTTCGAGAAATCATCTATATTTTCGCAGATCCACAGTCTCTGCCTAGTACGAGTGATAGCAACATACAGTTGCTTCAGTTCAGAGCAGAGAATTTGGTGTTTCTCCTTGCTAAATTCTGGAAATTTCAAATCACTGGAGTCGAGAAGATTTTGTTCCTTCATGTATCCATAAACAACTCTCCATTGACTCTTTAAAGGTGACTTTCCGAAAAAGTTGTAAAGCAAAACATCCTACATAAACAGCGAATGCAATGTCAGGCTGAATCATACACTGTCGTAATAAATTATACTAAGATACAATCTAATGGAGCTTGATCCTGAAATACAAAAGAAGTACTATAAGCACTATCATTTACCTGAAATTCTAAGCCCTTGCATTCTGCTATTGTCAGAACAAGAGCTTGTTTTCCAATATGTTCAGCAATTTCCTTCCTCACAGAATCATCACGCACCAATATAACTTGTTCTGCACCAAATCCACTCGTAGTCCTACCAACATTTTCACCACTTTTGCCAAAAATAGTTATGATTGCATTATCATCATTTGCGGATACAAGCCAAATTGGTGCTTCTCCATAAATAAGGCTTGTTTCGGGACTTAAATTGTCAATGTGGTGGGGGAAGAATATGTACAGAAGTTCAATCACACTCTGTGACAAGTTGAGAACACCTGCATGAGTACGGAAATTCTGGTTCAAATGACAGATGTCTGAGATACGAGATTGATCCATGTTTTTTGCATTTCCCATGCCATCACTTCCTGAATCCATAATGAACTCATTGTAGAACAAAGATCTTGCATCTTGAAATCTGAAATCAACCCCACCAGCAATAGTTTGCGCAGTATCACCAGAAAAAACAAATCCTTCCACAAAATTTCTACATATATATTTAAAAAGACCAATCTGTCTCATGGTGAGATCCTGTACTTCATCAATATACACGAAATCCATTTCCTCACCCTCATAACACCCAGTTTTCAAACGACAGTAAAGGTCAATGACAAAATCAGCCAAATCAAACTCATCGTTTAGTATTTTCTTCTTCTCGTATTCAAGGAATATATCATAAATCATCTCCCTTCTTTCCCTGCTTATGGATGAGACCCGTCCCTCAGATAGTGATGTGTAATCCTCCCGGCTAAGTTTAACATCAGGTAGCCTTCCAGCAAATAGCCCACCTTTTATGTGAGAAATTATCTCAATAAAAACCATAGATGAATCAAGCTTCTTGGTCATCTGACAATTAAAATGAGGCCAGTAAGATGAGTTGAATCTTTCATAATTGACCTCTTTCGTTCTTCTAAGAGCACGTAAAGCAAATGACCTTGAAGTTGCAATTTTAGATTGTGAAAGTTCCCGTATATCACTGAATCTATCAAAATATGAATTTCTCATACTTCCATCAAGCATCATTAAGAATTTCTGAAATGTTATGACAAGTGGAAAACTTTCAGGTGAAATGTCCTTAAAAGATTCTGGTATATCTCGATATGGAACTGCATCGTCGACATCAGACAACTCAATGGAAATGAGTTCTGTTGAGGCCCTGCCACTGCTGATAAAGCTGTATTAAAAGTACAAGAACATTGATTAGAATACACAAATTACTAAAATATGAAGTGAAGATAAATTATTTCCATAAACACATCACTAAAACCCACAAAGGCACCACAATCTACAAAACAAACATACAAAAAAAAAGTAATAGAGAAATTCCAAAGCTGGCACTACAAATGTAATCTATACCTTTTCAAGTTAGATATTTGGTTTTTAACGGCGGAGCATAGTTTTGGGCTAACTGTTACGAACAATTGCCGTAAGACGGTACTGTTAATCTCATTCCCAACCACTCTGCACATACTCCCAGTTGAAGCACTTAAAGAAAAATCTCCCATGGCATCCACAAATCCTGTAGAAGAAAAGTAGTGTTGCTGCTCCTTTTGAAACAATTTCATTGTCAAAACAGTAGTTTTACCTGTTCCAGACCTGCCAAGAATGAAAGCACTTCTAGGGAAGAGAATGATATCTAATTCTTGATCTGTTACTTCAAAAGGAAGATCGAGCTCTTTTCCATCACTTCCCGAGAGCAAATGGTTCACTAAACCAGCTGATAACGAGTAGAACTTCATGAGCAATAGACTGTCTCTCACTTTTGCGTTTTCTATGTAACATCTCCCATCTGATACCCCAGCACTTGAACTATCTGCTAACTCAGCATTATTAGCATTCTTATATCTAACGGTCTCATCATCTATTCTCCAGGTAATTGGCACTACCAAATCCCTGCAAAAATAAATTATGAAAAGTATGTGCATATATTACTAAAATCCATATTAAAATAATGTTAACATTTGCTCCGTAAAGCAACATCGAAATTAAGAATTGATCAATATTCACCATCTAAAGTTTAATGCAGAATTCAAGAGTCATTACAACAACAAAAACTGGTGTATTGAGAGATCAAAGACAGCATACATGATACATACCCCTTAATATGTTCCAGCTTACAGCGGTTGAGGTAATCGTCAGTGTACAAGGAGAATATGCTGTCCAGACTCTTCACTAGTTTAGGTATTTCCTCAAGAGGTAAAATATCCCATATCTTTAAGACTTGAGTGTAGTATGAATATTTTGCAACATCAACGGTAGAGATAATATAAATTCTTCCAACCTTGTACTGTTTCACAAACTGGACAGAGTTACCACATAAAGTTTCAACCTTAAACTTCTTAGGACGCCAACCATTGGAAAGTTTGACCAATAGATTAACCACAGACTTTTGTGTATGTGATGACTTCAACTTCCCAAAAGACTTCCTAAAGTTATTGCTGAATAGGACCTGTAAGTTTGAGGTAAGAGACGATGAATAATGAGTAGAAACAAACAAGATGGTGGGCATTCGATTTAATCTTGGAATAGTTTACCTTCCACGGTGCACTTTTAAAAAGCATGCTATTTTCATTAAGTAAATTATCTAAGTGATCAAGCTCTTTGTTGGCCTTGATCATTGCTTTCACTAGCTCTTCATCTTCATCAGCATTATAAAAACACTGCCGGTGTTTCACATCACGAATTAAATCTTCCCAGAAAGATCCAATTTTAGACAGCTCTTTGTCATTCCCCAAAATCCAAAGGCAGTGCCTGAAAAGTTAACACACAACATGTTAACGAAGTTTAGTAGATGTGTGATCAAAATTAGCATATAGAAATCTCCTATAATATATGTTTTTACACAGAACACTACCTAGCCCGTGTCAGAGCAACATTAGTACGTAGTGGATTAGAAAGGAACCCATCTGATCCACCGCTGCGGTTAGACCCGACAGTAGATATTATTATGACATCTTCCTCGCCACCATGGAATCCATCTACAGACATCACCTTCACTATAAAGTCCTTTAGCTTCTCATACTTCTGACCAACTTTATTCTCTATTGCAGCAATTTGGGCAGCATACGGAGATATAATACCAATGGTTAGGCTATGCTTTGAGCCTTGCCATGCTGTGAACAGTAAAAAAAACACCCTTCATAAGTAGAATAAATGGAGCAGTCATGATTTAACAACGCAATGGAGAATAATGTGAAATAAGATGTATTTCACATCTATGATATTTATTTACAACAACAAACAATAGTATCCTCACTAATACTTAGAAATTAGAATAATACCAAGGCATGAGAGTGGAAGAACAATAAACATGTAAATCTACATTGAGTCTTCTACTTAACCATATAGCATAGCAAATAAGATACTGCAATCAATTCGCTGACATTAATCATACCTTTATAAAGGTTTCGCACTATCGCCATTACAACTGCCACTTCAACCATATTTTTTATACTATGCCCAGCTTCATCTGGCTCCTCCCTTCCATTAGAAATATTTATGAATGAGTAGGGGCCAAACATAGGTCCTGGTAGATAATTTTTTTGATAATTTTCGCAAAGAACACTTGGAGCATCTATAATCTGCTCTTTATAAAATTTGCGATTTGGGAAAGAGCTTATTTCAGGATGCATTCTGTACTGCATGTTAAGAAGGTCCTCCAAATGCCCAAACAAACCCAACCTTTCAAATAGACTTCTTCCAAAATCGGCTTCATCAGACACCTAAGATTACAACGCATCGGAAAATATTAAGAACAAAAACATCATGTTAAAGCGAAGAAATTAATGACATACTTACCCTGCTTTTGACCCTAGCTCGTGGATGGCACTCATCACCAATAAGGACAGCGTGTCGTATAGCCTCAAGCTGCATGGGAATCACTGATTCACACTCTTTCAACTGAGCAGCTTCATCAATTACCAACAAATCCAGTGGTTCCAGGTCTACCTCATGCAGATTATATGAGTTTGTCACTGTGGAAAATATGAGGGATGAATTGTTCAAACAGAACTCTGTCAAGAAACTTCTGTTTGTGGAACTTGGAAGGAGACCACCAAGAGAATAAATGACAGATCTTAGAACCTGCACACTTTCAATTCTCATCTTGTGTAATGTGGCTGAAGTATAATTCAATGCTCTACTTCCTTGTGCCTCCTTGAAATGATTTTCTTGTCGTGCAAAGAGTTCTTCTAATTCCTTGTCAGCCACCTGACCTTGAGAGAGCAAAATTTCAAAAGATTCAAGCAAACCACAAAGAGTAACCATCTTTTCGAAATTGTCCGGCAAAATAAGTCTCTTAGGGAGATGGGTGCATATTATTCTGATGCTTCTTTTGAGTGGTACCGCTAAAGCTCTGAATCGGTCTTTTGCAAACTTGAGAAATGACATGTGGACTTCAGAACTAATCCGAATTTCCTCCCTTGCGTGAACCTCTTCATTCCCCAAAAGAAAACTATACTGAGATACACAATCTTCAAGAAAATCCACCATAGAATCGAAATGTATTTTCCAACCAGTTAATGGAGCAAAACACTCTACAAGACTGTCCAGACGATAATCCACATGAATCTTTTTAAGATCGTCACATAACTCCAATCTATTCATATTCCCAATCAAGAGAAAGTCCCCTAATGAACAACCTGACTTGTTCTTTCCCAAGTCTGATTCGCAAGCGTCTTTGTGAAGTTTCAAGACACGTAACGCAAGTTCAGACACTGCGATGTTTTTGGGGGAACAAGCAAGTGTTCTAAAATTCATACTTAGCAAGCTATACAACAATACACTGATGGTTTTGGTTTTTCCTGTCCCGGGTGGTCCCCAGACAAGTTTCACAGAAGACCTGTGGTTACATTGCACTGCAGATATAGTCCCCAATATTGCAGCTCTTTGAGATTCATCAAGAGCCAGTAATGATTGTGAATCAGCTTTTCCATCCCAAATCTTATCAGCTTGTGCAGAACAGAGACCGCAATTTTCCTTTACCTTCATTACCATAAAGCCAATGTCAAAATCACTTACCACACAGCATACTTCAAATTTGTTATACTAACGTTTTACTTATCAAAAGGAGAAAAAAATCTTACTATCTTTTTTCCCATATCTAAGTAATATAAAGGAAAATGAAACCAAAATTAACACAAAAACCAACACCAAAATTGGAAACGAAATGCCTGAGGTTAAAAAGTGAAGCCAACAAATCACATAATTGCATCATTTATAAAGGTCTTTAAAGGCGTGAGAATGTACACCTAGTCATATAAACGTGTATACTGAATAAGTGGTGAATATATCTTACCATGGAATTAGCACACAAAACTTCCTTGATAATATTCAAGTTTCGAAACATATGTAACGCCTTCCATGTTCTAGTATTCGTTGCCAAGTTTACCAGAAACACTATAAAAAGTGATTTCCTTACGCCCTCTTTCATCTCTATCTTTATGGGCTTTGAGGTCTTAACCTGAAAGTATATAACCCTGTCTTCACCACCTACAGAATCAGACTCTTTCGCATCTTCTACAACGAAACCCAAAGACCAACTGCTTCCATACCGCTGCAAGTCCGAAGAAACTTCAGGTACTGTATCACCCAAAATAAACAGATCCAAAGGTTTCGGACTGTATGATTCTTTGCCATATACACCATATCGGTTTCTCCAGGAGTCAACCTTGACACGGCACAAGAAAGACCCCCCACTCAGCTTAGACTCCTCTATTGAGACTACTTCAGCATGAGGTACACCTGACATAAACTCCATTTGCGCACAAATATGCATGCGAGTTTCTTCCAGCAACGGCATAGTATAAGAGCCAAGATAATGTTGTACGGATTCAAAATGTTTTGGTATCGTTTCCACCTAAACGGAACATACACAACTTTCAAGTTTAAACAGAAAATACAAAATTCAACTAATCATAATACAAAATGCATGTATGAATACCACATCTTAGCTAAACCCAACATTGAGTTACAAATTAACCTTTTAAGAGTCAAAAATAAAATAAAATTGCAAACTAGTTAACACAGAATATTAACGAAGCGGATCCGTAAACAAAAGCATTTGACAAAATATTTTGACAAACACCGGTGACCGTTAGATTATGTATATCTAGTGGTTTAAATTATTGATGATGTGGCATGTAAACAATCTTTAGTACTCGTTTGGCTCAATTAGGTCCGGCTGCAATTAAGACTAAAAGGAAATAATATCTAGAAATATTAAAGGAGGCTTTCTTCTTCATCCATGTCTGT
>JAJJMA010293043.1:11129-26396 GCA_023529015.1 Papaver nudicaule
AGCAGGCACAGAGCCGATGACCATATAAGTCGTAAGGGCCCTACGAGTTATATGGCACGGTCCTCTACCCACAAGACACCCCGTTAGCGGTGGGCACTTTGAATCAAGGCCACCTAAGCTGATGAGACATTCGTGCCCACTACCAAACGGCCACGAGGACCGCGCGTTCTCGGGCGCCGAGGGGACGATAAATGGGACTAACATCAACCTATAGAGGAAGATGGAACCCCGAGGCAGCTGCTTCGTCCTAACAACAAACAGCAAAGTACGTAGCCAAGGGACCTCTTAAAAGTCAAGCCTAAAAGAGGGGGCTGTTAAAGATTCGAGGGGTCGAACTTTAGGCCGCGATAAGAGAAAAGTGTCATGTCTAAGCTCCAGCCGAGACCGGCACTCCCCCATTGTGTTACTTTATTTTTGAAAAACATGGCATCCATTGAAAGCTCCCGTATTTACTTAGGCCAAAGGTTATCAGGGTACCACCATGACCTCTTGGAAGATAAACAAATATCTTCGGTACCTACCTAAATATAATAAGGCAGAGCGGATGTCCGCGCTATCAATAGCCAGTGTTTGCTTGAAACCAGTGCGAGTAACTCAAAGCCTTTGGGAAGGGTGATCCGTATGCCCCCACTAGCTTGACCACTATCTCCTACATCGAAGTAAGCCCCGAAGTTGCACCTCAAGTAGCCAACAACAATAAAAACAAGGGGAGATAAAAACACACTTTGAAAGAAAGGTTCAAAAGCTACAAACTACATCAAGTCACTTTCTAACAACAGAGAAATAAGGGAAGCAGGGGCAAAATAGCTTCTGATTAGATAATTTCAAAAATCTCCTTAGTGGCAACATTTTTCCCAGCAGCATCATTGGGACCAGCCTGAGAAGGCGAAGCCTTCGGGTCATCACTATCTACCATCCGCGAAGCACCATCCCTCGGAGTTCCACCAAATTGGCCAGGAACATTAACATTCTCACTCCCTCCGATCGTTTCCCCCCTGTCCTCGTTCGAATTCTTGACTAGCAGTTCATCATCATCCTTCGTATCCTCGCCACCAGCTTCGCCACTTTCACTTCCCACCTCTTCAAGATCACCATTTTCCCTTGCAGCCTTCATCTGCGCTACCAGCACCTTTACATCGGCGGAAGGAACAAGTTCTTTATCGGATTCTAGGAAAGCATCAGGGTCATCTTCGCCATTACCATACCGAGGAGGCTGCATTCCAAAATCCCTAAATAGGTACCTACCATGTTGACGGCTAAACAAGGCCGTTCGATTAGCTTCCCCGTCAATATGCCCTCGGAGCTTCGAAATTTCCTCGTAAAGAGATGCAAGCCGACGATCTTTCTCTTCACAAGCACCTCGCTCGTTCTCCTTAGAGCTTAGCTCGATGTTTAGTTTGAAAACTTGCTCTTTCTCAGCCTCCAATTCTCGCGAGTAACCATCCCGCTCCTTGACAACACTTTCAAGACGCTTTTCCAACTCCTTTATTTTCTTAGAGAGATCCCCCTTTTCTTGTTCTAAAGTCTGAATATCTGCATCAAGACGGGTAATCTCACGACCTCGCGCATCAGCTAAATCCAGCAGATACATTCCATGATGCTTTTGCTACAGAGGAAAGACATTACAAAAAATAAAATTGGTACATAAAACGCGCAAAACATAGCAAATAATACCAAAGCAAAATCACACTCACAGCTTCAATAAATGCTTGATGCTTGGGAGTAGACGAGACAAGATCTTCCCCATCCCAGTGGCCAGAAAAAGCTTGAGAAAGAAACCTAGCCACAGAAGGATCCAATGGATGCTTCAGCGGATCCCTAGCATATGCTTTCAAATGTTCCGAAAGATCCTCGGCATAAGGACCAGGAACAAAACTTCGCTCAAGGAGCTTCCACGCCCCCTCTGCCGATCAAGGTCTTCGTACAAAACTAACAGGAACCGAACCTGGTACCGAGGCAGATCGAGAGGTTTGACCCAACAAAGCATCCACAAAACATTCATTGGAGCGATGCTGATTAACATCCATGCCAGTCGGGGGAGGATCAACAACCCGGCCCTCAGCAAAAACAGGAACAATAGGTCCCTGCGATGACACAGCCATTTGAGGGGATGTCACCAAGATAGCATCCCGGAGAGTTAGTAAACTTGAAGGCCCCCTTTCTTGCTTCTTCAAAGGTTCGACTTTCTCATCCCTGGTACCCCCGACCTCGGTTTTTCTCACAGACGCGGCAGGAGCAGCTGAAGCTTTCCCAGCAGCCTTTGCAGTAGGCCTCTGCGAACCAACAGTTCGGGAAATAGTTTTCACAAGCTTCTTCTTCGCGCCACTAAAAACAGGCTTCTCCCGACTTGGGTCACACAAAGAAAATTTCATTACTCCATCGTTAACCTGAAGCACTTCAACCTGCTAAAAGTGGCCACAATGGTCAGATTCCAAAACAGAGGCAGACAGCCATACCCAGAAAATAACAGAGGCATGTAGTGTTTTCTCACCAGACCATCTTGGCCCCTTTCATCAGCCAACTTCGAAGGTTCCTTCATCTTCCTCGAGTGATCGGTCTGTTCCTGAATTTGTAGATTTCCCAGCTCAAGCTTTTGAAAAGAAAACCACGTCAGCAAAGCAACCAACAGGAAAAAGGGTTATAGATGAATATGTACATCTGTCGTCATACCTTCTCCTCGGCAGCAATTACTTTCTCCTGAAACCTCTTACGATCTTCTTCAGAGAAATGAATTTTATAAAATTCAACAACAGGAAGTTTGTGGTCCTCTTCAAAATTGGTTCGTTCAATCTTCTTCTTCTTATCTATGTAGCCAAAAAGAACAGGACCTTCGACAAGCACGGGCTTAGAAAACCAGGCTTCATCACCAGAATGACGAAGAAGCGTATCTGCTTTAGGTCCAGAAAGATCTACGTCACCCATAACATGTGAAGAATCAACCGCTTTAACCAAGCTTATACCCCAGGGGGTCTCCGGAGTAAGCAAGCTTCTTTCTACCCTATAGTATTTGAAGAAATTTTCGACAGTCCAAAAACTTGGTGGGCGTTTAAGCTCCTCGGGAAACTTTTCATAGTAATAAGATTCGCCTTTTGAACGAGCAACCCACTCTCGAATAACTCGAATAGAATTTCTGTCCAATTGCATTACGCCACAAGGAGGATTAATTTGAGAATAAATCTCATAAAAAAGAGGATTCATGGGGTTATATAATGGGATCGGAAGACCGACGCCAAGCTGCTCGCCGGAGACAATCAGCCTCCTATCACTACATTGATGGGAAGAAAGCAATTCAGGAGACAAATTAACCTTTCCCAAACTCCTGCAAGAGAAAAGATCTGCATCAAAACCATAAAATTTGGCTCTTTCTTCCCAAAAGGACTTCTGAGGATCCGCCATCTTTCGGGGAAACCTATCGCCAGACTGCATATTCAATTTAAGAAAAACGCAGAGGAAAATAAAGAAGAATATAAGAAATTGCGAAAGCTTATAAGTTAGCAGATCCAAAGGGGAGAGATCGAAAACGCTAAAAATATCACGAAAGACTGCAGAAGAAAAAGAGAGGGCAAGCAAAGTTTAAATAAGAAGACGCAAAACCGGCGCAGCCGGTAAAGGGTAGAAAGAGTGAAGTCCTCGAAATCATTAAAAGAAACATATGTCGGCCAAGGAAATTAAAATATCAGACACGTGTCGAAAGAAAGGTCAGGGTAGTTTCCTTCTCCAAACCTCCTCGATCTTCGGACAAGGAAAGAGGCAAACTGTAGGGGGTAAAACCCCTCGGGACACGTGTCACATATCCAAGAACCTAAGCCGCTCCAAGAGAATCGGAAGTAAAGCCTCGGACTAAATCAAAGAGAAACAAGACCAAGCGCGACGAATGAAGACTCGGAAGAGAGGAGATTCAGACTGAATCCTTTGGGTCTACTTCGGAGCACCACCGAATAAACCGCCTTACTCGACAGGGACTGACACCTCCACGATTGAGTCATTTGTCTTATTAGCTGTAAACCACCCAAGCTCGGTCTATATAAGGCGAGCTTGGAAAACATTGTAAGGGGTTGGAATTCTTCTGGGTGTAACCTAAGCGGCAAGAGAGGGACTAGGTCGGTATCTCCTCTAGCTCCTTAGGGTCAAGATCCATGTACTTGCAACATTGAAATCAATAAAAAGTTTATATGTTTTATATCATGGTCTTTAGTATAACCTCGGTGTTGATCTTATAATATTCATACTTCAGAATCATATTAAATAACTGTATGTATGAGTAGATCTGATGGCTGTAGTATCTTATATACCTATGCAGATTTTCTACTCGTACAAATATGCTCCTTAATGAACTGAGCTATATTGACGCCTTTTGTCTTCTTAAGCCGAATTGCTTCCACCCACTTCGTGAAGTATTCAGTAGTCGTTATAATGTGCTCGTGCTGTAGAGAAGATGGGGGATTGATCTTTCCTATAAGATGAAGTCCCCAGCTATAAAACGGCCAAGGACTACTGATGGATTGTAAAGGAAGACACGGAGAGTGTATGAGGTTATTATGAACCTGACACTGGTGGCATCTTCGAACAAACATGGCAGCATCGTCTTCCATAGTAGGCCAATAATATTTTTCATGAATTTGTAAAAATAATTTTTTCGTACCTTGGTGTTCGCTTTCGTGCATTCCCTTGAGTATGGTACTCGTTTCTGAGTCTGCCAAACAGCGTAACAGGTCTCCACCAAAGCTTTTGCTATACAGAACTCCTTCATGGAAGACGAACCTTGCTGCCCGTCTTTTCAATCTTTCTGCATCTTTTTTCTCAATGGGTAAAATACGATCCCGAAGATATTGGACGTAAGGTTCACGCCAATCTTCGACAGAATGTATCATTAGGGCTTCAGAATGGTGTATAGCGGATTGACACTTGCTGCAGGAGCCTTGTATCTCTCTAGATTGAGTTTCCATGGTGGGCCAGTAATATCCCAACCGTTGAAGTCGCCTGTAGAAAGTGACCACCAGACTTTGTCCGCATACTTCTTCATGAACGCGATGAAGTCGTTGTTGAGCCTCAATCTCTCCGAGACATCGGGACAAAGATCCATCCGAGTTCTTATGATAAGAACCCCGTGTAATAAGAAAAAGTTCTTCAAATCCTTGAGGCGAACCTTCCCCTCGGGTGATGATCGAGTGAGCTCATCGATGATAGGTGTCCTCCAGTAATGTATTTCTGGTTCGCTGGTCTGTGTTAACCAAGCCGATGAAAGCGTGCGCTTCTGTACGGTGAGAGTCGTTTCCATACCTTCAAACTGTAACTTCGAAGCCAATGTTGCTAGACAATCGGCATGCCTGTTATTAGTTCGACCGGTATGAATGATAACGGCTTCAGAGAAACGAGTCAATAACCTCTGTGCTTCAGCGCGAAAGGGAGCTAAGGTGACTTCTTTCAATGAGTAAACGCCATTCATCTGATTTACCAATAATTTGGAGTCACCCCTAATCTCGAGATTGACAGCTCCTACGTGTTCAGCTAAAGATAATCTTATCAGAAAAGCTTCGTATTCCACCGAATTGTTGGTGCATCGAAAATCTAATTTGAACGAATGTGAAAATACTTCACCAACAGGGGAAACCAGTACTACCCCAGCTCCTCCGGTGTTGTTACTTGCACTACACCATTTTTGGCGAATAGCAACAGTGAGTAGCAACGGTAATGCTGCCGTTGCAGTATAGCAACGGGCTTGGGCCGTTGCGAAATTTTTGGGCCGTTGCGGAATTCCGAAACAGAAGGTTTTCTGTTGCAATTTGCCGTTGCTTTTTTTTTTGCGCGTGCGAAATACGCGTGCGGCCATCAACACCTCCCAACACTTTCTATTATTTTTCTACCCCATTATGTAAGCATCCAGTCTTATTCCACCCATAGATACGAAGTGTGTGAGATGGACGTGTGACTAGCCATTTACAAGGGTTAACCCTCCATTATCGATCTATCCTCTAACCATTTTAGGTTTTCTTTCTGCAGAGAAGAAAAGGAAGAAGCTACAGAGAGAGAGTTTCATCGATCTACCACCACCACCACCACAATCGTTATCATCAACCAACCTTTCTACCACTACCACTACCACCACCACCATCATCGTTATTCATCTTCTTCCTTTTGATTCTTCCTCTGGAAACTAAGTTCTTCCTTATGCAGCCACACAGAGATTTCAGGCTAAAATCCTTGAATCAATACCTCAGTTGTTTAATCCTTATATCATATTCAAAACCCACACCAGATTTATCGATAAAAAACCCTAATACAAATTTTTGTAACCCTAAAAAGTCATACCTCCAACTCCATTCGATTTTGGGTTTTCATTTCATCAATTTAGGTTAAGTTTACGTTGTTTTCATCTTCTATTCAATTTGATTTAGATTTTTATAATTATTTTTTTTTGATGTAGCAGATCTGGTTTAGGGTTCTTGAATGAAAATTATTTCTTCTGAATCAATTTCTAGGGTTTATTCTGGAGGATTTGGGTGCCGATTCAAGAACCAGTACAGGTAAAAAATCAAAAAAAAATTAGTTATTTTTTTTTAATCTTGATATAAACTTTTTCCCCTATCTTAATTTTGTTTCTGTTAATTCCTATGACTATTTATAATGATTTGTATATATGAGCTGTTATTGGCTAAGAAACTAAGCTTAAAAATCCATGTTGCTCTAGTTCTTAATGTCTTATTTTGGCTTGGAAGTATGATGGATAGCCTAAGAAGAAGATGTTAAGGAAGAGAGGAAAGTGGATTAGTTGCAGTGGGATACACATTTTACTCAGTAGTGTAAAATTATTGGGGTACTTGAAGATGTTGTTCCTTGATGTGTATAGTTCCTATCCAAGGCAGTACTGCAAGTGAAGCAAATCAACTTGACTTCTCTGTTAAAGAATGGGATCAAGCTGTGGGTCTGCGTCTAAAAGATGCAGTAGTTTCTAGGTAAGTTATGTTAATAATTTGGGGTTTATAGTCAATTAGATAATAGGTAGAAGTTTTGATTATGCTGGTTCTGTTGGTTGATGTGGTTAGCTTGAATTGCTTGTTTGTCTTTAGCTTTTATATAACCTACTGTATTCTTTTCTATGTGCCTCCCTCGCAGATTCAGCAATTTTACAAGTACTACTAGAATACAAGTAGTTAATGTTGGTAAATCCATGGTCTACGAAAGTTTGTAACATGGTTGAAATTTTATGTCATTTTGAACTCTAGCTAACAATAAATGTTCTTCTCGCAGGTTGGTGAAATTCAGGGATGTTCAGTCAATTACGATAGGAGCGAAAGAAACGACGAGTCTTTACTACTCACTGTTGTATATGGTGTTGTGGAAGCTGCATCAATTGTATTGTTATCCAGCCGATCCAAATGACATTTTTCTGACTGATGGTGCAAGCTCTGCAGTAAGTACTCAACCTTACATCTCCTAAAATGTATATGAAAAGATGAAGTAACAGAAATCTTATGGTTGCTTTCTTGTTTGAAACTCATATTTCTTTGATTTTGAGTTTTTTGGTTGATTTAATGATTGGGTTTTTTTAATTTTTTGAGTTCATTTCAATTTTTTTTTTTCATGCTTCTTATGTTTGTTTATCAAGTGGTTATACATCTCATGTTTTGTTGGGGAATGGTGCAGGGCTTTCAGTTTGGTAGTACTCTAATCAGTAGCTGGGAGTTTTTACAATTCCCTCTTTACTCTCTTTCACTTAAATGTCAAGGATGGTTGGATTTGCTAATGTGATTGGAGGAAATGTCATTCTCCTCTGTTGTAAGTTTTCAACCTCCAGCTATACCCTTGATTAGAAGTTTGGATCTCTTGCATGGTGATTTCATTGACTATGAGGTTCTCTGGATTTCTAGTGGCCATAGTGTTCAATCTTTACCTTATTGGCTGTTTAAGATTGCAATATGTGCCTCTGCAAGTTATATGGTGGGGATTTCTGTGTTTGCACCAATGTGAGAAACTTCCCTCCCACTAGGGGCATTGTTGCTGCATTCATGAAGGCTATGCTGGACTTATTTCGGTATAGTCTGTATATAGATGTATTCCGTAGTTCTTTGCTATTCCGTTTCAAAGCTTTTGTTGTTGCTCACACTAGTTCCAGTTATTCATCTTTTGATATGTTTGTTAGACCTTGCACCCCAGTCTCAGTAGACATAGACTTAAAGTGTGGAATGATTTTGATGCAGGCTCACGAAGAGTTATCGATGATGAAGCTATTGTGATGCCATCTGCTGGGTTTGCAAGGATTTGCAAGGACTTGATCACCACTGGTATCGAGGAAGCACTTGAGCGCTATCGAGAACTGGTTCCTCAAGTTCATCTAGCTGGTTTGTTCAAATAGTCCCTTCAAATTGTATCAAATTGTTCATACAGATCAACGAAGAGCATCAATTTCTTCTGTTGATATGGCAGGGCCAAAACGATGATTTGATTTATTTTTTCTCTCTTCTTGTGTGGAGGATTAGGGTTTTTCGCATCTCTTGGATTGGCAGCTGTATTGAATGACAAGGCTTCGACAATTCCATTTGTAAGTTTGCTTACTTTTGTTTAGATCCATGGATAGGTTATTGAATCTTTGATGATTGTTTCGGTATTGTTTGATTTCGAGTTATTTGTGATTACGTGGAACACGGACTGTTATGAATGAGTCCATCGAGAATTTGATGCTTGTACAATCTCTATAGCAGATGGGGATTTCCAGGAGATTCAGTAGTACGTTGCGGCTAAGCTGTTGTAGTTTAGCTATTAGTGTTAGTCTCGGTAAAACTTCATTGGTTTGATAGTAGGTACTTTAATGGGATAGGAAATTGAACTACTTGTCTGTAGTAGTGTAGTACGTGTAATCATGTTGATCCTGAATAATAATACTGCAAAACTTTGGAGCAGTTTTACTAAGAGTCAGTTTATACTCCACTAGGAGAAGAAGGGAAAAGGCAAACCTCTTCGTATCTATCGCATTGATAAGCTTAGAATATTTACAGCTTCATAGTTTGTTACTTTGTTGCTCAGAAGTTGTCATCATAAGTGTCGCTTATGAATACACTTTTCTCACACTACTACGCATGTTGATGCAAGAGCTTAATTGTACTAGCACCTATGTTTATTTTACCAAATGCGCAACCATTTTGTGGTTCTTCTTCTTCTTTGTATTATTGTACAGTTGGTTAATGGACACAAATTTTCAACTGACAGGACTCACTTTTAATCATCACAATAGGGTCTTCCTGGTTTTGTTACATAGGTTGGCTATATGGCAAATCAACCTGAAAGGGTTAATTGCAGTATGAAATCCTTAGTAAAATGGGTGAAGGTTAGTGCAGATTAGTGTTGTGTGGTCTGCCAGAAAATGGTAATGGCTAGTAGTGGGGTTTCCAGAATTTTATCTTCTTTTGTTAACACTTTAACCTTTGCTAATATACTAATGGGTTTCTGATTCTGTGCAGGCTCTATCTTTCTTGGTTAATACTAGGTTATACAATGCAGACAAAAGATTAAAGCCACTGAAGGGGAAGCGTAAACATCTGATGGGAAGGTACCTATCTCATGCTCAAATGTGAGTATTACAGAACTAGGTTATACAAGTATGGAACTGAAATTAGTTAGGTTTTATGTATTAGAGAACAACAAGAACACTGGTTTTTATGTATTATCTGAATGTATGAATTTTTTTTAGTTTTTTTGGCTAAGTGTAGGAACAAGAAAACTAGAGTATGAAATTTTTGTATGTGGATGAAGTATGATTTTGGCTAAGTGTCAGAATTTTTTGAAATGTCTATTGAAAGTTTTTGACCAGGTCAAAGTCTGAGTTACCCTGTTTTGACCAGGTCAAAGTCTGAATGACCCTGATTTGACCAGGTCAAAGTCAAGGTCCGTCAGACTTTGACCTGGTCTTTTTTTTTACTTGGTAAAAATTTAGAAACGGCTACTGGACCGTTGCTAGTCTAAATATCCGAAACGGTAAATCGGTCGTTGCTGATTAAAATTTGAAACGGATAGAAGGCAGTTGCGGGAAAAATTAAGCAACGAAAAAAAGACCGTTGCGGGCAAAATCTAGCAACGGCTGAACTGGTCCGTTGCTACCCATGAGACGCAACGGCAACATTACCGTTGCTAAAATTCGTCACACCATGAATCGCAACGGCCGGCCCCCGTTTCTAACACTTTTAGCAACAGATGAGCACCGTTGCTACCCCCCAAATATGGTGTAGTGTTGGTGTAGCGGAACCGTCGAAGTATAATAACCAAGTATCCTCCTTGACCAAGGATATTTATGGAAATTCTCCGGGCACATCTTCGTGTAGAGCAGTAGTGTCATCTCCTGGGAAGGCCGCAAGAAGGTCTGCAACATCTTGGCCTTTGATTGCCTTCGGGGCTACACAAGCAATGTCGAACTCTGACATCTGTAATAACCAACGGGCTGGCCTTCCTAGCAGGGCCGGTTTCGACAACAGGAACCTTATGGGGTCTGCCTTTGTGATCAGTACAACCCTGTTTGATAAGAGATAATGCCTGAACTTCTGGATGGCGAAGACTAAGGATAAGCACGCCTTTACTACCTTCAGGTAGCGGAGTTCTACATTCTTCAGAGTACGACTAATGTAATATACTGGATATTCGACATTATCGTCACCCTCTTGTGCGAGGAGTGCTCCAATAGCGGTGTCGCTGGACGCTGTATAAATAAGTAGAGGACGCCCCTGCACTGGTGCTTTCACCACCGCTTGTGATAGTAGTAATTGCTGAATCTTCCTGAATGCTTCTTCTTGGATATGAGACCACACAAAGTCTGCGCCTTTCTTCAGTAGAGGGATGAATGAAACTACAAACTGAGCTAAGCCGGGAATAAGTCGCCTTATGTAAGAGACCTTCCCCATGAAGCTTTTGAGCTCTTTTACTGTTTTTGGTGGCAGCATCGTGGTGATTGCTTGTGTTTTGGTAGGGTCTACCTTGATTCCTTCCCCAGTTACTTGAAAGCCCAGGAACTTGCCTGAAGAGACTCCAAACACACACTTGAGTGGATTCATCCTTAGTTTGTACTCCCTACATCTGTCAAACACTTGTCTCAGCACGTCTAGATGAGAGGCTCGTGTCTTAGACTTGACCACCACATCGTCCACATAATCTTCAATTTGTTTGTGCATCATATCATGGAATATTGCTGTCATGGCTCGCTGATAAGTAGCACCTGCATTCTTGAGTCCAAAGGGCATCACAGTATAATGAAAATTCCCAATTGGAGTTCGGAAAGCAGTCTTACTTGCATCTGAGTCGTACATCTTGATTTGATTGTAACCACTGTAGCCGTCCATGAATGAGAACATAGCATGACCGCAGGTAGCATCCACCAGCATGTCGATGTTGGGTAGCGGGAAGTCGTCTTTGGGACAGCACTTGTTCAAATCTCTGAAGTCTACACAGCATCTGATTTGACCATTTGTCTTCTTGACTGGTACTACGTTAGCCAGCCAAGTAGGATGATGAATGGGTTTGATGAATCCTGCGGAGAGTAGTTTTTGAATCTCGATTTTGATTTGTTCCTCTATCTCGTGTCGAAAATGACGTGGTTGTTGTTTCACCGTCTTAGAGCCGGGTAGAATGTGCAAATGATGCATCACCAATTTGTCGTCTAGCCCGGGCATCTCTTCGTAGGTCCAAGCAAAAACATCTTGGTATTCTTTGAGAAGATTAACCAAGGCTTCGCGTTCCTCTGATGACAAGGATGAGCTGACAGAGATAGGTCTAGGAACCTCTTCCGTCCCTATGTTGACGGTTTCAAGAGCATCAGTGGTGGAGTCGGATCCATCTTGTAGCTGTGGCGGAGCTTCCTGGATTTCTTCTTCCGAGGATTCCTCATTCTGACAACATTCTTCGATGCGGGGAGGTTTTCCGCCATCCTCCCCTGTTAATTGCTAACATTTCCGTCGAGAGTAGATAGTTCTACCCTCAGCGTCATATTGAGTAGTGAAATTGTAACTTCTTTTGAAATAAGGTGACTCATGAGAGATGATCGAACCATACCTAAGAAGTTTCGATGAAGAAGGTGTGTCTTCCACGTTTTCTTTAGATAGCGTGGGGAATGATAATTTCTCGTCTTTGATGGAGGTCCATGCAGGTAAGGAAATACTGTAGACCTTATTAGGTGACTCCGGCACGGTCTCCTTTGGCTCGAAGAATTCTGCTTCATATATTGGTGAGTACGGAGATGCCGACGCCGCGACACGAATAATTTCTTTATCGAGTACCGCCTTCATACATTGGTGATAAGTAGAGGGGACGACTTTGTTGTCGTGGATCCAGGGACGTCCCAAGATCATGTGGTAATCAGGCTCTTTCTCGATGACATGGAATTTCACTCTTGTAGGTGTAGAAAATGCATTCTACAAATAAAAGCATCCTAGAGGTGAGGCTACGTAAGAAGAGTATCAGTGAGAAGTACAGAATCATCAACAGAAGTTTTAGGTCTATTGCCATGCATAGGAGATCAGCGAGTGGAACGCCAAGGACCACATTAGCATACAATGCCGCTGAGGCTACATCAATAAATACCGCTGAGACTACATCAACAAATACCGCTGAGGTTACATCAACTGCCGCTGAAGCTACATCGGCGAATATCGTTAGAAGAATGGAAGAGTGAATTGTGATCAGCGGGTAAAAGGACACGTCACCGACAGAAAGCTGAGAAGTGGTTGAGTGTTTATGAGAAGATCAGAGTGGTCAGGTTGTCAGAGTTGACTCGTTGACTCAGTGGGATCCGCGTCAGCAATCCTTATCCAGTAGAAGACTAATCCGCTGAAGTTAGAAGAATGGAGATTGAGGTCGCCGTCCATGCTTGTTGGCGGAGGAAGACACACGATTATTGGATGTTGAAGTGTATCCGCTATGTGGCGCCAAGCCAAGGCCGGTGTAACTTAGCTTTCCTAGGAGAGGATACACCATAGAAGAACTCTAGCATAGGATTCCCTTTGAGGGTAGTATTGTAAATTCGTCAAATAGGTCTCATATAAATAGCTATGTAACCCTAGAATAAGGGGATGGTCTTTACTACTTTCTCTCACTACCTCCATCTCCTTCTCTACTACTCCTCTACTCAAGAACATGAAGAACACTTGATGTTCTCATGAAAATCCATGTAATCACCACAAATCACTAATAAATCCTTGTGTTTATGTGTTTCTCATGTGTTATTATTGGGTGTATTGGTAAAATCTCTCCATGGGGATTTTACCAACTACATTTTGGCGCTAGAAGAGGTTTGAATCATGTGTTACAAGCTCAAAAATGAAGAAAACAACAACTTCGGCAACAAATCTCAGCAAATCCATCGGATTCGGTAGAACTCAGTAGGATTCAGTTGAACCTAGGGGCATTTCCGTCAGCAAAACACCAACTCTCGGACAATAAGCTTCACCTGAAACACAGATGGAAGAAAGACAACAACTCGAGGCTGCTGTGACGGGAAAATATCGAAGAAAAACATCAACAACAGAGAAGAGTAAGAATCTGAGCAAACTTTAAAGTTGGTGTACCAGAACTTTTAAAGTGATTCTACTCATTCTTGATACGAAGCTTCTTCTTAGCTTTAATTACTCCCCCTTACTTGATACTTTGTGAAAAGAACAACAAGTAAGCACATGATGTTCTCCCCCTATGATTATGCACGTTAATGCAACCACAAGAACAAGAACCATATGTATTCTCCCCCTATTTGTCACAAAAATATGACAAAGTAGTTTGAGACTAGGGTTTCATAGTAATAACAGGTGAAGCTAAGTACTCGCATATCAAGTGTAAAGATGGTATACTTAGGCAATCTGAACAAAAAGATACCTGAGTTCTCACCTTATGGAGAAATAAATATACACTTTCTCCCAATATTCCACATCCACGCTCCCCAAAAAGATTTGTTATTAAGCGCAAGTTCAAAAATAACTCTCCCCCGTGTGGTGTCATTCAGTAAAGAACAACTAACAAAGACGAACATGGACAAAAACAATTGAATGTTATCCAGTTTTGCCTTGTTAATAATCTCTTTCCTTAGCCATTTTCTAAGAAATAAGAGTATGATCACAAGAAGTTTTCTCTTCTTAAAACAAGAAGGTAATAGGACCTTTGTGATATCCATGACTTTAATATAATCATCACTTGAATAGCAATGAATAAAGTCATGTTGGCAATACCCACAGCATGATCAAAAAGATCACGTATTGCCCTCTAAGATATACAAAACTTGTGTTAACAAAGATTGATTTATTCTTAGAGTAAAGGCTTAACTTTTTCACATGGAGTTTCACCAATAAGTGTGAATAAAGTTTTCCTTGGAACAAAGATCACATTGGACTTTATGAGTTCCAGGAGTCTCAGAGTTTAACCTGTGTGAAATTCTGGAAGAATATTCACAAATCTGAATAACAGCCAAAAGACTCGATTTAGAGGTTTGTGTAGGTACACGAACTTAAATGAGCTTTGGAACTCAGAAGATTCTCCGAGTTTCTGTTTCGTGTACGGTTCGCGAACCGGACACCTTCAGATTAGGTTTAACTCATAATGATCCTATAACTGTAGTACACCAAGAAGGTATACTCACATAACAAGAATGTCATGTCGGTAGGATTCACTCTTTGTTTAAAACAAAAGTCATAGACTATGTTTGCAACTTGTATATTTAAGAACCCTTAAAACCAAGTTGAGTTAGAGAAACATGAAAGATACACATTCATATTCAAGGATTTGACAACCTTTGAACAAATGAATATTAACTTGATCAATGTTAATGATATCCCTCTATGTAATCTCCAACCGGGTCTGTGCCCTATTCTTGTGCTTTACCTCACCGTATCAATTGAAAGGGCACTACATGGTGAGGTAGCACAGACACAATCAAGTTGTGTCAGAGTGAACAATTTCTTGTTCACCTTTGGTAGTCAAAACAGGAACTACTACATCACTGGGTTTTTCACCAGAAGTAGTCTTTGGCTTAGATTTCTTTGCCTTACCCTTTTTCCTGTTTTTCCTCCGTAACCCAAGCATTTCATGATGTAATTTAACCATACCAAGTATTTGTTGGTTAAATAACGCATTATTTTTCATGAATTCTCTTAGGGTAGCCTCATCAAGGTGATCATTCCCTTTGGCATTTATTGCTCTATCAATATTATGAGCAATATGATCTTTCTTCCCATCTTTCTCATCAAGGTTACTTGAGAGAGAATTGGATTGACTATCCTTTTGCAGGTTAGTTGATCTCCAATTGGG
>JAJJMA010293057.1:0-10175 GCA_023529015.1 Papaver nudicaule
AGATAGAAAGTGTGAAATGCTTAGAAGCTTACCAAAACTACTGCGCTATCCTTCTTAGCCCTATACATTATCCAAAACCTACAAAGACATAGACATGTAATTTCAGTGAATGACAAAAGAAACAAAACATATATAAGACAGATATATGACAACATATATAAGACAGATATATGACAACCCTCTAGCAGATCTCGCTGCCAGACCTACTAGATCAGCAAGTCCTGTGTGCACATGCAACAAAGAAATATAATTAAACTGTTACCTCAGTACAACCTATAAGCAAGAGATGAAGTTCAAATCTTTAGCAACTGATAGAGTTCTTACATACACCACCACTACCGTTAGCCCTACCCAAATTTACATACACCACCATTACAGCAAGATGTTTTAAGGGAATCCACGCATCCACAAGAACTGCACAGGCAGCATTAACGGCATGCACAAGGAATAAGCTATAAAAATTCTGTGAAGGAAGTGTTCAACATCCTAAATATTTAAACAAATATCCCATCCGCTACCTAGCAAAAAAAGTCATACGACATACCGATGCAGGAACCTTAGGTATATATACAAGAAGATACTAGACAAAGTTGCCTACTTTTACAGGTAGTGCCTTAATGGTAGTTCAGATTACCAGATACATAAGTGACGACTCTTCTTCAGAGTACAAGAATATATCTCCTCTTGTTCTCTCTTCAGCTCCCTATGGTAATGATTGTCTTCACTTTTCGCCGCAAGATACCTGTAATGCAAACGCAACATAATACCCATCAAAAATCAGCAAAATGAAATCAAAGATTGGAAATTGAATAATTCAAAGCTTGTTTTTTTTTTAATTTTCACCAGAAAAAAAAAACAAATAAAATAGACAAATAAAGCTTAAATCAAACAAATCGCTAAGATATGAGCATATAAAAAGACGCAAACACAAGAGTGTAAAGTAATGATACCGGTGAGCTAGGTTTAAAACCGTCAAATATCATATTAATCTGTGTAGTTTATGATTAGGATACACATTTAGGTATTGATCCAAAACTACATTTAGCTGCATATTTGATCTAACACAGACAGCTAGTTTAATTCGTTAACCAAAGAGATGATAGAAACAGTGCCTTGAATGAAGTTGTTTGGAATACTTAACCAACTAAGATTTTGGAGTTTCTTTATGCAACTTGGAAAGGTTCATGTTAGATTATTACTACCTATATCTAGGAATTTAAGTGGGAAAATATCGCATATCGGATTTAGTATCCGACCCTGGATGTTATTGTTATTCAAGTCTAAATGGTAGAGGTGTTTTAGATTGGAGATTGAAGGAGGGAATTTGGACTGAGCTGTTTACTTAGAGCAATTGAAATCAATGAATCCACTTACCAGGTACACTGTATGCTCCAACAGTATGGTCGCATTTCAAATGACCCAGCTCATGCGCTAAAACTGCCTACTGCAAGTATCAATTGAGCACACTAATTACTTGCAGAATGATAATTCAACAAAATTAACAAAATCCTCTAGTAAAACGGTAAAATCATTAGGGTTTAGCACCAACTGCGTTAGCAACAAAAATTCCACAAATTCATCAAACACATAGAATTTAATTTCTACAATAATATCAAGATTATTATTACCAGACAAATGTTTCTCGGTATGGTTATTCGATCTCTTTAGTTGTTTCTGCCATTGAAACAGAGATGTTGATTTAAAAGAAGATAATGGTAACTCAAAGCCTCCCAATTCGAGCATGAGAACCCATTATCCAAATCAAAAATTTCAAGAGAATTCCGAATTCGAGAAAGAAATAAGTAAAATGAAATCTTACCACCATTCTAAATGTTGTAATTAGGTAAATTTCCATCACCCAAATCAGATTTCTCCTCCTCTGGAAAATAAACCCAAAATCAGATTGCCCTAGCTTCCTATCATTCTCTGCAACGGTTCTCTTCAAATCGAAGCCGCCCCTTACGATCCCCTAGCTTAGATTGAGCGAAAGCGATACCAAAACTCTCTGAGCTTGAAGAACGAGAGAGAGAGAGAGAGAGAGAGAGAGAGAGAGAGAGAGAGAGAGTCGTGGTAGAAGAATGGCGGAAAGGAAGAGAGAATGGTTTTGATCCAGAATCCTCCCCATTGTCCACAACTCTATTCTCATTGTCCACCTAAACGATGGCAGTCTAGTAAATAAAAAGCAATATATGACCTTTTGTTAGTTGGTCGTGTTAAGTGGCGTGGTTTTGGAATGTGATTAACCTTTTGATAATAATTATGCAAATAGGCATATATTCTGAAAATCTTAGCTACATATTGGCTAGAAAGTAGAAAGTAAACCCTAGCTAGATAAACATGGGCCGCACACATAATCTCTTGCGGATTTTCTACTGTATTTTACAAACCCGAATCCAAATACAAAAAATCATCTCTCACAAAGTTGTGTATATGGACATGTCGTTAAAGATATGCAGCACTGGTTTTAACACTACAAGCATTCACCACGAATTTGCACAATTTTGAAGAAGAAGAAATCTCGGCAATATGAGTTACCATCTTTCCTTAATAGAAGACTTGTTTCAGGAATGAATGTAGAATACAGGCAGTAGTATGGTAAGGAAACTTGAAAGACTACTACTGATCTGTTGGTAACTCTCTACTACTCCTTTCTGATGGTCAGAATTCTCTAGAGATAGACATAGAGAAAGAGACAGTTGGGCCTTGGAATTGTATTAATTAGCACATTGTACAAGACTTCAACATAAGAAAACGAATCTAATAAAGTCTTGCCTCAACATGTTGACTTTGAGTCGTGCTCTACTTTTCTTAAAGGCTCCTCCATGCCTCCAAATAAAGTCTCCATACCAACTTTTCAGAAGTTTGGGGTTGTGATCCTGATTAACATTGTACTGAACTTGTAAGTGAATTTGAAGCAATTAATCCCTTAATCAGACCCTTAGAACAACTAGGAATAATCCTGGAGTGTGAAATTTGTATTTTAGGATCCACAAAACAAATACATATTCGGTCTTCAAAAACAAAACAAAAGGAGATAACCATTTTATGCTGAACTGTTAATAAACGGCTTCTAAACAGAACTAATGCAAAAAAAACTTTACTTTCTAACACAATCCATCAAGCAGTCGAATTTCATCCATTTCAAGATACAATTCCATATATGGTCCTAAGAACAATCTAAATATATTATCTAGCAAGTAATTCTTCTCTAACTCATTATCCCCCTTACTGAGTTTTCTCCTTGATTTTGCAGGGCTTTTGTTCTGGAACCGTGTGCGCATTACTCTTGTTTCATGTCAGCCGCGCAAGTAACCTCAACTCTGATCACGCAAGTATCGTTAACCAGATATCCTCTTCCCATGTCATGGAATTCACTAAGACGCATGAACTTGGGCCAACCCCTGCCCATATTCTCCGTGAAGTTGTGGTGTAGTTCTGAAAAAAAAATATTGGAAACCCTTTTACAAGGTATAAAAGAATATGATTTAACTAACAACACATCCAGATAAGTTTGATAGAATACCATTTTTTATTGTGTTACTGCGACTGGTTTGGCTAGTAACGGCAAAACTGTATTCCGCTTGCACAGATTTGGTCAACCCGACAGGCATAAGTCCCAGTGTCAGGTGATCATTAACTTCTCCAGCTCCCTTGGGATAAATCATGGCCTTCCTATAAGTGAAAACCTAAAAGGATTAGTCGAAGCAGCACAAGATAAGAGTAGTGCAAATACCAAGTACATTAACAGATGGCACGGATACGTACCATTTGGAAGAACCAACAGAGAAAACAGCAGATGCATGTCCTTTATCAGAGTTCAACTTTGAAAATTTTTCAATCTTCCAATTAAACTTGGTAGTCTTCAATCTTTTAATCTTTGATGCCATTATCAATATGGGAAGAAGAACAGACCAAAAGAGGACTCGGTTAATTTCAAAAAAATATATATATGTGGATTATCTTTTTTCTGTTTTATTTGCAAAGAAAATATAGCCTGTGCTCTCTTATATATAGCGTTTATATAAAGACCTATCTTACTTGCTCTCAAATACCTTTTCCAAATACAATTAGGTCTTTTGGCTACATAAAATTTTAGCTTTCATTAAAAATCTATTGTGTTTTACCCAACATCAATTACTGCTTAAAGAATTAACAAATCACTTCACCAAAGACACGTAATTAATAAGCTCTTAAATTGCGTGTTTTACTAAAAGTAAAACCCTTCTTCTACTTTATTATTGTGAATTTCCTTACTAATACTAGTATTCATAAATCTCATAAGCATGTAATAATTTCAGGTCAGCTCCTATGTATAGTATTTATATGTCCTTGACAATTATATTTGTGCTTCCCCATTATTATTCTAACTAGATTACTGCTGCAGCAGTGGGGGGCCGACCGAAAAAATAAATTATCTTTTGGCGACGTCTAGTTTTTGTTCCAAGTTGTAGTTGTATGTAGTATATTTGTTTGTAGGGTGCTTGTAGTTGTAAATTTCCAAGTTCATTTTTTGTTTTTTGTGAGCGTTTCTAATGTAGTAACAACATCCCCTATGATCTTTCAAAAGAAAAACAGGCTTGTTAAGAAGAAATTAAGTCGTGGTAAAGAAGAGAAGAAAAAACTAAACCAATTAAAATGAATTCCTTCCTTTCTTTTAAGTTTCTGAAACACTGAACAACAAAAATGTATATAAAGACGCTAATTTCTCTCTTATCACTGTACAGGTGTGACAAAGTAAAGCTAATAACCAAGCCACGTCGCTGCCCCAGCTCGGCCCGCGTGGAAGTAGCAGGGAAGCAGCAATCCGCCTATCGTGGTTGATTAATAAATTACAAAACATCAATTTGGATGTCCAATGTACTGCTTATGTTTCACGTGTGGCAAATTCTCATACATGTCGAACAGGTGTAATTAAAGTACAATAAAGTGATTTAGTTGTGTAAAAGCCTAAAGAGAAAATAAAGCTAAACCACTCTTTATCCTCTTCTCTCTGGTTCTAATTGCTTTTTATAAAACAGTTAGCAAATAAGAATTAGCTTGAAATATCAAGGTTTCTACTTAAAATTAATCAAGTTCAAAACGATTAGGACAATCCAAGGTCAGTTTCATTGTGGAAGCATATAAAACCATCAGGCATCAATTTTAATTTAATTTTTTTTTTTTTTAGTGGTGATTAATTTCTTCAATTGTGGCAGAAAGCATTTTCATTGTTTTTGATTTTGGAAGAAGCTACAGTTGTGGAGATTGAAGTAGATATAAGGATGCATTTTGGGTGATCCATTTTTTGATTAGATCTTGATATGAGTGTGTTGTTTTCTGTTTCGCAGAAATTGTATTGTGATTTTGTTACATGGGACAAGATGGAAATGATGTGATGGGAATTGAGGAGCTAAGTTTTACTGAATTTTGTGGATCTCGAGCTCGACAGGTAATTTTGTTCATTTAATTTCAAAGAAGTAAAAATGAAATCAGTCTACCAAACTGATTCGACTCAGCTGAAATAAAGAGGATTTTTATGTGAGAACGGGGTGACTCATTTACCGAGTTCAAGGTGCGGGGTTGAATCATCGGGGCGGGAGTAAGCTTGGGTGGAACTAACTTCTTCTTCTTTCTTTTGTTGTTGGTTCAGAAATTTGTTTCTTCTGTGTATATATTTCGATTCTCTATTCTATTAACTGATGAGTGAATTTGCATGAAATTGATGGAAGGATTAAATCATTTGAAGATAGACCCTTTATGCTTTTTGATGAAATTGTGATGAAATTGATTGATTTCGTTCCTGACAATCGATTTGTCAATTTCGTTCATGACGAATTACAGATCACACAGTGATCTCCCTTGGGTGGGCTATCTATGTTTGGGTCGGGTTTAGTCTGATGACCGAAATTGAAAACACGGACCCGAAATTGATTTCAAAATTGATTGCAAAATTTTGAAATCGAGCGTTACTTACAATTTCATATTAAGTGTCCTATAAAGGACTCCCTAAACGGTCGTCCAATAATCACCTAAACAATTTAAGCGACTACTAACCAGTCTAGAATAATAACTCGCACAATAATCCAAAGAAATACCTGGTGATGGCAGATACCATATTGGAATATATATATATTCTTGTTGTGCACTCAAAGCTATCCATTTTACCCATATTTTGGATCTTAAAGATCTCACTGCTTGGTAAGACAAGCTAACCGGAAATACACGTAAAATATATACGTATTCCACTTTCGGGGCATAGGATGGGACATAAACCAGCTAGCTTAGGCTCTTCTTTATTAACGAATCTTTACATTTTGTGCTTTCAATACATTTGAAATTCTACTAATTAACCATGCACTTTTGCTGATGGCACAGCCCATGGATTATTTCAAAATTCTGAAGACTTTACATATATTCACCAACAAAAGTTATATATCTTGGAAATTTGAGATCATATCTATACATATTTTTCACCAACAGAAGTGCTAGCAAGCTAGGGGACATCAAGCAAAGTCTGGAAAAGAAAACAGAAAAAAGCACAGTTGTACCCAACATGTGTGACGCACACTTAGTTCACCCAAACAACAAATACATACAAAAGGCAGAACTTAACCTATCCCTTATCCTACACAGCAGTAGCATTCAACTTATATGAGACATTGACATCACATAGAGCCCTAGCAATTTTCAAACCTTCCAGTCCTAAGCGAAATCTGCTTTTCATTCCTGGCTCATCTTTAATTTAGTTGAGCGTTGAATGCAATTCATGCTCCAGCAGTTCCGACTTAAAATTGGCCCCTTAAAATTCTGCATTCTATGCATAACACATCCGTTTTTCTTCCATTTTTCAGAAGTTTTTAGGCATTGTTCCTCTTCGTCTTCTTCGATGCTGTGAATTCATTATTTTATCACTGAGGAAGAAAGTATTGATGACTTACCATTGAGGAACTGATGAAACTGGATATGACTTCTTTAAACCACTACCACCTGCACCACCAAATACTAGTACAAGTTTATAGTTAATCAAATGCATCATTAGTTGTTCCCTTGTTAGTCTTAGACTTTTTTTATCGCATACCAAAAACAAAATCAAAGGAGTTTACACATCAATTTCATTATAAATTAATGTTAAATGTCTGTCTAAAATAATCCATCAAGCAGTAAAAAATTTCATCCATTTCTAAAAACATTCCATATATTTCGAAGATTAATCTAAATGTGTTCTCTAGCAGGTATTTCTTCACTACGATCAGCCTAACTTCCATCGTCTTAAAACTAATCATTGCCTTTCCACCTTGATTTTGAAGGGCTTCTGTTCTGGAACTGTTTCTGCACTGCTGTGGGTGACGCCACCGTCACCCTTTGGGTTGCTCTCTAACACCCTACAAGTAACTTCAACTCTGATCACACAAGAATCATTCACAAGATATCCTTTAGCAGGGTCATGGAGTTCACAAAGACGCATGAATTTTAGCAAAGCCCGTCCGTACATAGCGTTTCCGGGGAATTCATATATTTCTTCTGTAGAACAAAAGATTTATGATGTAAAAATGCGGTTCACAAACAAAAAAAAAACATATACACACCACCACCGGTAACTCTAAAATAATCCAGATTTGAAATGTTAAAAATGTGAGCTCAAGAATATACATTATACATCCATATAAGATAGGTAAAAGAAAAGAGTACCATCTTTTTGGGTATTGCTGGGATCGGTTTGACTAGTAACGGCAAAACTGAATTCCGCTTGCACAGATTTGGTTAAATCAATGGGCATAAGTGCTAGGGTTAGGTTATCATAAACTTCCCCATATCCCTTGGGATAAATCTTCACCTTCCTGTTAGTAAAAACAAAGGATTAGTCGAAGCAGCAGAAGATAAGAGTAGTCAAAGCCATGTACATAAACAGATGGCTTCGCATGCATACCATTTGAAAGCACCAACAGAGAAAACATCAGATACATGTCCTTCATGAGAATTCAACTTTGAAAAGTTCTCAATCGTCCAATTAAACTTAGTAGATGAACTTGAAGAAAGATCCCCTATCCTTGATGCCATTCTCTGTATTTGACAACAAGGGAAGAAGAAGAGTAGACCAAAAAGGACTTCGTTTGGAAGAAAATATATGTGTGGATTTTCTTCTCTTTATCTAAATCGGAATACCCGAATTTTCAAAAAAAAAAAAAAAAGAAAAAAAAGAAAAAACGGAATACCCGGAGTTGAGAAGTTTCTTGTCTATTCAGGCGAGAAAACAGCTATAAGAATAATGACCGCAATCTGCAAAATCATACAATATTTCAAGGACTATCGAACACAATGACCATTGTCCAGGTGAATCAGTCAATAAGGGTCTTCAGTTTATATCAGGAATGATAAAACTTCCCTTTTGGGTGCCTGACATGCTAGATGCTTACAGCAGTGATTCACATAAAAGTGCACTAGAAGATTATGAATTGTGGTTTGGTACTGAATCTGACAACTGGAATAAGAAGTTGAGGAAAGTAAATATCTTTTTTTTTTTTTTTTTTTTTTTTGGTACAAGAGGAAAGTAAATATCTAGCCCGTGCATTGCCCGATGGCACTGAATCTGGCCCAGCAGCCAGAGTTACGGAAATTTAATTGACGCCGAAACTGAGAAGATAGAATTTTGAAAGTTATTGGTGATTTTTTCGATCTTGGTGTTGTTTCCTGGGTGGATCCCTCTAGCGCTGCTAACTGTGGTGGTTATTTTGTGGCAACCTTGTCGAGCCTCCAGTTTTAAAAGGAAGGAAGACGTATGTTTGAATGTGTGTTAGGCAAAAGCACTAATTTTCAGCATGGTAAACTCAACACAGGCTTCTCCTTAACTTAAATGAGTTGTCTATGATTCCATATAAAGTGTCATGTTTAATTCTACTCTACAGTTTTTTAGTCAAGCTTTGTCTGTTTACATTGTATTATGGCTATGAGAGTTAACCTAATATGATGTCTGTACTTCTCCTAAAAAAAAAAAAGTTCTGACTATTACCAGGCACAAGTGTGACCAGAATTTGCAATTAAGCGAGAAAAGTCTTAGAGGCATAAAAATATGCATTGTAAATCCATGATGTTTTGATATTGAGTTCACATTCTCTAGCAAGCGGCTCTTCTTGCCTTCCAAAAAATTCAAACATAAGATGTTTTCTGAAGTTCTAAGTGATGGAATTTTAATTTGTAGTTCTATCTAGAATGGTCAAGACAAGTCTAGAGAAGTAGCAGTCGGTTGTTAAAAGCCTCTAGATAGTTTGATAGGGAGACAAGTTAGCAAGAGTTGTAAATTGTAAATCAGTTTATAATATGGATGTTAGTAGAATATCCTAGAGTTAGCTAATTGTAATATGCACAATATCCGGAGAAGCTTAGACGGTTCTATGTGGTCGGTCTGTAAGCCTATAAACAAGAGTTATGTAACTGGAGCAAGCAAGAAACTTGACAAGAGTTAAAAGTTTTAAGTGAGTCAGTCTTGCTTCATTTCTAGTACCATAAGAGCTCTGTACGAGCAGTGTGAATGAAGTATTTAGCTCGTACATCTCTGGAGCATTATCATGTGTGTGTTAAAGTTCATCTAAAGAAATTTTCAACATGGTATCAAAGCAAAAGAAAAAAATCCAACACTAAAAGCATCCCATTTTCATTGCAAATTAACATACGTCTTCAACCCAATAAGAAAAAAAGAAAACAAGTAGGGCAATAAAAGAAAACAAGTACCGCTAAACAATACTAATAAAATGAACCAACTCAACTGTACCTCTAGCTAATACATTCCATCCAGCAATCCATCAAGCAGGGTATCTTCACCTATTTCTAGGTAGGTCTCCATATCTGATTCGGAGAGTAACCCAGATATTTTCTCTCGCACGTCACCCTTCACCGCAATAAGCTGAACCTCTGACTTCGTCATCACATTCCTGAGCGTCTTTATCCTTGATTTTATGGAACATAATTGCTGACTATGATCTCGTAGTTCCGTCTTAACATTCTGCATTCCACACAATCCTTTTTTCACGTCTTCAAATCTTTCTAGCAGCCATCCAATGTTAAATTCAAGCTTCTCTGCCATTGTTATCATAACTTCCCATCTCCCAATCATTTCAGCTGATAAATCTACATAATGGCACTTATCCATTTCATTGATACAGCACATCAACTCTTTGACCGCCATAACTAAGATTGGATAG
>JAJJMA010293059.1:0-33385 GCA_023529015.1 Papaver nudicaule
CCCCTACACCCGAAGCGTACAACTTCAAGCTCGCCTCGAAAAACTCCAGGTGACAACATGGGTCGAAGCAGATCACAACAAAGACGCTTGACCAGAGATACTCATGCGTGTATATACACCACAAGTCACGGCGCCACGAGTCACGGAGCCACGAGTCATGGCGCCACGAGTCACGGAGCCACAAGTCATGGCGTCACAAGTCACGGCGCTGCAACTACTAGAAAGGGGTAAACCAAGCTTGTAGTACCCAGCACAGCAAAGGATTTATCAACAAACACTAAAGAGACGGACAACCCCATGATCACCAAGAGAATGACGACGAGACATGGGGACTTCCAGAGTCACCACTGCAGCCAGCCAGGAACTCCAGGGACTCTCAAGACAACCTGAAAAGAAGCGTGTCCAATAATCCAACTCTGCTACTCGATCGAGAGAAGACCCCTGGAGAATCAAGAAACAAAGACGTCCATGCAGCAGGGGACTATCCGCTACAGAACTCCAATCAACACCGACATCACTACCAACGCCTCTACGGAAACTTGAAGGCCGCCAGGGACTCCTTGTTACAAGAGTTTTTCAAAGAAGCAGAAATAAGCCTACCACTTCAACAACGAGATCGTGTACACGCCTACCGAAACCTTTGAAGAACCTCCAAACGCCACCAAGTCTTCATCTTTCAATCAATCTAGCAGTATCATGGTTGTAGCACTCCTCTCAGCTATCACTAGCAACGAGTCTCCAACATCCTTCGGTGGCAACCCAGATCCAAAAAAATATTACAGAGTGGAGTGCTCCAAGCGCAAGGACTTCAAAAGATGTGCCAATAGATGGAGAATGGGAAAGACTTCCTACGTAATATCTGATTCTACCCCAACATGCTAGAAGGAGCGCTCATCGCTACGAAATCAGACTTAAAGCTTCTGGAGCAAGGGTGTGCGGGCGAGAATCTTCATACGGGGATTAAAGGTATTTGTCTCACTAGACCTTCGCAAGTTTCAAAATTCTTGAATACCTCCCACCACGAAATATTCTTGTATCCCCACACCTTCCAACATGAAATATTCTCGTGGCTCTACAGTCGTGGAGCCACAAGATACCTTCTACCAAAACTATCTCCGTGACTCCGCATTCGTGGAGCCACGAAACACCTTCCATTAAAATTATTCATGTGGCTCCGAGCTCACAGACCCATGAAACACCTTTTACAAACAACTCCCACAGCGCTACCTCCCCCAGAAGATATCTCTTACAACAAGAAGTTCACCTAACCTTAGCCCCATTAAAGGTTTTCACCACCGTATACCTCAGTGACTCCACAGAATGTCCTCTTAGTCTTCATTAACTCTCTGAGTCAACACCATCACCTACATCATCAGCGTTAGAGTTACCAATCAAGCACGGTAAGCCATCTTGTGGAGAAGTTATTTTATTTTTGAGTCTCCATGGAGAAAACCTACTCCTGAGACAAACAAAGGCGTTCTCACGACTACATACCAAGTTTGTTGTACGACGGCCTTCACAAAAACGAGCAACGCGGAAGATTGGTAAGAGACCTGAAGGTGATTTTTATACACCACCTCCCTACAGGTGTACATTGTTATGTGTAAAAATTTCGTGGCGATCCAATTTGTGGATCAAGAGATATGGCGCAAACATTGTAGTGCACACCGAAGTAAGTAGACAGAACGTACGTACGAAGCCAAAACAGTTGCTGCGGAAAGCTCATGAGGAATACTTGGAACATGCTAAAATTTCATACCAATCAAGCAAGGGGATTGGGAGATACGACACGAACACTACATCACACACGAGACGCGCAGTCAGGAATCATGTACAAGACCACGTCGAGTACTGCGGAAAATCTACGAGGAGCCTCGAAGAGATTTTTGGACACAATACTCCCCTAGATGTTTACTACCATGTGTAAAAATTTCGTGATGATACAACAAGGGAGTTATGAGATATGACGCAAACACCAGGAAACACGCAAGACGCGAACTGTTGGAATCTACAACGAATAGGCTATGACGCAAAACTCATAGCGCCAGCATCCACGACGCTACCAAGTCCATGGCGCCACACCTCATGGCGCCACACCTCATGGAGCTTTATTACTCAGTAAAGACGGCGAGGTAAACATCTTTATCAAGTAGTTCACCTATTTTAACTCCAACACCCTCTTCAACGACTGGGGACTTGGCACAATCATCGTGCTTTGGAAGAATTCTCTATAAGGGGATACCGAGAGTATGGGATCCCCACAATAAACACGTTAAGAGGATATAAGACGGGACAACACATGTTCTACACCAAAACAGGAGATGTTCAGATCTACACCAAGAAAAAGAATACAATCGACTCCCCTGGTATCTCTCTACCGACTGCTGCTGCCGGTTACCACTGGATTGGTCATTGTTTCGTAAAGATTCGGTGCTCCACCTCACTCAACACTACGGATTCAACTCTGAACACCAATGACCGCGTCTTGCTTACTGGAAAGTACGCCACCCGAGCTTGCATCAAAGACGCTGGTTAGGAAATTAACTAATTGCAGAACCACTCGCCAAGTGGAGACGATCAAGGAGAAACAAGGACTTGATCACGACAAGAAAAAGGAGAAAAAGTTTTCTGCTAAAACGGGTAAAACCTCTCCCTTCTTTTTATTTTTTTGGCTCAGACTTAGCCTATGTATGTATTCACATAGACACTGGGGACCTCACTAAACATAGTATCCCTTTCTCTAGAAAACTCACGGCGCCGCAAGAGCTTGTGGCGCCACAAAGGTCGTGGCCCACGAAACCTATGGCGCCACGAATGATTTTTTTATTTTTTTATTTTAGGGTTTTACACCATGGCCACGGCGCCATGGCCACACCCGTAATCCCACTTAGCCTTCATGGCGCCATGGCCATGGCCTCCTGCTTGCCTCGGCAATCGTGGTGCCAACCACGGCACCACCCATCTCGTCCCCCTATCACCTAAAAAAAAAAAAAAACTTTGGCCAACTACACTTGCATGTTTTCACACGCATAGTCTCATTCTCAGCTTTACATCATAGCTATAGCTCACATTTGAATATTAGCTCGTTATAACCTCTGCTAATCTTGAATAGAAAACCTAAGGCTATTAGGATTGCTATCACCATCTGAGTGCTTAGTATGAAACATTACTGTTCCACATTAACCAGGGGACTTAATGTAGATGGTGAAAAATGAGAGAGGGACAAAATTGTAAAACTACTCTCTAACTACGCCTTACCTAAAGGCGATCGCCTACTCAGGCACATCTCTATAACTCAGGATGCAACCCATTATACGAGCTGAATGTACTCTCTATGAGTTCTCTCTTATAACTCCCGGTGGAGAGGATGATATCATAGTGCAGTACCGATAATCTCACCAGCACATAAACCCATTAATTTGCTTCATATCGACATCGCCCAGAATTCCTCGATATCTGAACTAGATTGCTCAATGGTACATGGTGAAGAGTTAACAGAGACGCATCCTTATGAATTTCCTCTCAAAATGTGACTCAACATCCGAGTCTCAATGAAAACCTCAGGAATACCGAAGCTCTAGGCCTGTCCAGAGCTCTCTGAGAGGCATTCAATAGCCTAAACAGGCTTAAGCAGACCACACTCTAAACTCAGAATGGTCTAACATACCATGGATAAGCACGCCATGACTTGAAGCACACTGTAGCCCAAGCGCATGCATAAGCCATAGCGCCAGTGCATGCATATATAGGCACGCATGCACCATAACACAAGTGCGCAAGTACGCCACAATCAAGTTGGTCGTGGCCTCCTCAGCCCATGGCGCCACAACTTCTGGCCTTGGCCAAAGGCCAAGGCCGTGGCTTCCTCAGCCCATGGCGCTACAACTTCTGGCCTAGGCCCATGGCGCCATGAAACCATGGCGCCACAACTCCTGGCCTTGGCCAAGGCCGTGATCTTCTTAAAACATGGCGCTATGAACCATGGCGCCACAATTTCTGGCCTTGGCCAACGACCAAGGCCACTCCTATACACCCACTATGCATGTCTCCAAAGCACCACACTCGCGTTGGTCACGACATCATAGTCGCATGACACTGCTCAAACTCAACACAACTACGCAACATTTGCGCATCACTCGAGATGTCAAAACATCACACGGGGGGATAACTTTAGGGGTATTGGTCTGGCGGTCTACGACAGTTAGGAAAAAACTGATAGAGATGATGGGCAGTTATACAAGGATGGCGCGAGTGGACATGTTCCACACAACTCAAGTAGTTACAGAAACCAACTCAATATCTCCACTCCTCCACTCTTCCACGACTCCCACCTTCTCTGTCGAGAGATCAGGGTGAGTTCAACAGTATAAATAGAGGCTTCCTCTATCTTCCAAGGCAGAATAACCAGAATGCTCACGAACACCAAAGCCTCGGAGCACGAGCAACAACCAGATTCTGAGTAATTCAACACACTTCTAGCCTTGGAGATCTCCAGTCACCCTCACGACGGAGATCTTGAACTCTCACACCCAGAAACACATCCTCAACCTGATCTCAAGTTTCTTCCACTGTTTCCCTCCCTAGACCAACCTCATCCTCTCTGTGACCGAAGCAAGACGGGAACGACCATTGACTTGGTTTAGGCTCGTCTTGTTCGATTTTGATCTCGAGCACTACAAAAGTACCCAGAGACGGTACATATGCTTTTCAGGTAAAAACAACTCCATAACTCACAAGCCGCGATAAACACAGACAGTTACGCCTTTAATGCGTTTACCTGCTCTGATACCAATTGAAAAATCAGGGGTACCGAAATACTACCAACTTTTCGTTTGGCTCGTGAGTCTTATGGTAAGATAGCTAGTTTTCCCGCTTTCTGGTACTTTGAATATCTTCCGCCTGAGTCATCTGGAGTAATCTGCTTCCTTTGGTTGGTGGTCTCCTTGAAGGACTTCTCTTGCTACCAGTCGACTGCCAACGCTATAAGCACCTTTTATGGTTATGCACTGCTCGTCAGCGTATTCTGCTTTCCAGTAGTTGACCTCCTGCCCTGAACCATATTTTGTCATCAACAACCTTTTCATTAATGAAACCTCGAGGTTACAATGAGTTTAAGATCGAAAACAAAAAAATACAAAGAAACATAAACATAATGTGTGTGAGTAATCTGACAAGAGAAAGAGAGGAATTACTGGAGTAAGACATATACTTGTATGAATGAGACACGCTTTGGAATTATATTCCAACAATTTTGTTTGTTTTTCTTCTTTAGAAAGAAATCTCTTGTAACTAGTGATAAAAAATAAATCCTCAACAAAATCACCGATGGAGATTATGTCGCCGGAAAAATTAAGTTGGTCATGCTAACTATCCCATAAACAAATGTCTTTCCAAGACTTGTACACACAATCATACATATATACGTTCTTGGTCAGGTCTTTGTGCTTTAAAATAGTCCAAATGCCAATATAATTGGTAGTCTTGGAAAAAGATGAACCACATAAGAAAAAAGTATAGTATTTAAATATATAACATTGTACTCACCATGTACAATTTTGATATCTTATTTCTTAATGAAAATACGAATATAAGATTTCGTGTGTTCTTCATATTCGTGTGTCTTTATCATTGTAAGTTTGACCCACCTTCTAATGTAGTATGAGATATATAGAAGAAAAAAATACGTCGAAAATAAATTGACCGTTGAGCAATCTAAAAGATGGTGCGTACGCATTTGAAATTTGCAAGTGCGTCAAGCTGAGAGCTAGGGCTATGGAAGTAGTGTTTTTAACATTACTTCAGTGACAAATCCAAGGAGAATGAGGTTGAAGCAGAAAAAATCTCATTGTAGTAGTAAGACCCTTAGTGGTATATATTAAGCCGCTTGAATAGAAAGTTTGTTAGATTTGTGGTGCCCACTATTATAGAGTATATTGAAAAATATAATTTACCTCACTGGAGTAAGAATTATGGTTTAGGGGAAAACTTATTAGCCTCTTACCTCTATGTTTCTCAAGCGGTAAAAAATAAGTCGCTTAGTGAAGACTTTCACTCTCTACTTCACATGAAGTAAGAGTCCAATGAGTCAAGGGTGAAATAGCCCTTTTCTACTCTCGTAGTGTTCTACTCCTATAGCCCTTACTCTAAGCATACTGAGTTCAAAAATACTAGTCAATCAACCATTTTGTTACCAGGTTGCAATCTAAACAATATATGAAACCAATTATGTATAATTTCATGATTTTTTTGGTCAGATTATTTAAGTTTGAGCATAAAAGTCTGTCTAAATAAACATTTAAACTTAAAAATCTCATTTCGAAAAAATAACAAACCTTAAAAACACCTTAAAACACAAGTACCAACCACATGAGAATCTCCCTAAAAAAAACAACCACCCATAAATGTTTATTTTCTCGATCTATTCAATTTATTTTTGTAAGCACTAACCGGCAACATTGTCAGGGAAGATTATCAATTTGCTTGGAGGTGTACATAGTGATACACACACAAAAAAAAGAAAAACCTCTATCTTATGAATTTTGGTACAACCGTCACGTAAATTGGCACCCCGGTAAGCAAATCGGCAGCCCAGTAAAGTAATGCCAACCTTTCGAGTGTGTTTTCCATTTAAACGAAATAGCTTAAATTTTTCTGAGTCTCTAGCTCTACGGAGCAACGGAAAAGTTCTGAACATCTCTCTCCAATGGCGGAATCAACTTCAGGGCTTCGAATTCTTCTTCACCAACACCAACAAGACCGAGTTCCTACTTCCATATCTTGTCACGCTGAGAGAGACCGCGTTCTCGTAAGCATTCTTTCCCTCTCTTTCTATACTAAACAAACAAACCCTAGATTAGCTTCTAGGGTCTTTGTTGATTTTCCATTTAATCACTGGATCAATAAATTCATTGAGCTGAACGATTGCTATTATCTCCACTTCAATTACTCAGGAAATATTCAGAAGTGCTATTCTGAAATCTGGGCCGCCTTCAAAATTTGCACTTGAGACAGTGCAAGAGGCTATAAAACCACAGGTATATACATTCGTAATGAAAGATGTTTTAAGCTATTGTGTAGTTTTGAGTTTGACCTAATTAGGTGATTGTGTATTTGATTGACAGAGGCAAACTGTGTTAGTCCAAGATGAGAATCAGTCATTGGAGAATGCCCTTCGAACATTGCTCCAAGAATTGGTGGTAAGTTACTATGAGTAATTTGGTGGCTTTGTTACTTTGAAGTACTTCCTGTTAGGTACTGTTAAGATGCTGTTTTGTAAGTTATATAAATGTGCTGAGGAATATAGTTTGCAGTTCATGCGATTAGGCATAAACATGGATTTTCATTGTAAGGATGATGATGACTATTTGACTTTTAGAATGTAGTATCATTATGTGAAATTCCGTAGTTAGGTTTGAACTTCTTCTGTAACTGTTCACATGAATGGGTATATAGAATTCAAGGAAAAGTTGAATAGTTTTGTGATTGAAGCCGTGAAATTATCTCGTTTGCTGCTGCACCCAAATGTTGAATGACTTTGTTGTTTCAAAAATAAAGTTACCTGCAGGGGTTAGTGAATTTGGATTTTCAGAAATTTATGGAGACATTCAAATCTATGCTATTGAATAGAGTCTTTCTAGAAGTAGTAAGAGTTTTTTGTTATTGGATTTGGAATTTGAAATCAGGAATTTAAGTTATTTGAGGGTTTTTACTGTTAAAATATATCTTACAAGCACCAATTTTGGAGAGTCTTTTTTGTTTGAAGGATAACTATATCAAATAAGCTACAGTTAGATCCATGCAAACAGAGAAAGAAAAATACTTGACCTATTGTTATCTTCAAAACACACATAAGATTATGAGCATGTTTGGTTTTAAGTTTTAGTTGGCAAAATAGCTAAAATTTCTATTAGGCATGTGTAAATGAGTTTTTTTGTATATAAGATGAGATTCGTATCTTTTTTATAAAGCACCAAGACTAGTATTTTCTTGTCTCTCTGTTGATGTTGTATCCTTTTGTGCTTTGACCATCTACTGTTTTTTATGCATATTAATCGTCTTGAAATTGTTTTCTTCCACAGTCATCAGCAGTTCAGTCTGGAGAAGAGATCATGCAGTTTGGGCAGTCAATTGATGACGAGGAAAGTACCCAGGGCCAAATACCACGTCTTCTTGGTAAGTATGGTGGTCCAGATTTTTAGTCCGATAGAGTTAGTGGATGTATCATCCTTGCATATCATGAGGCGTGAAGTGGGTCATGATGATGAATTAATTATGAGATTTTTACGGGGGTATTTACACCGAAGAATAATAGGCTATATGAAGACAAACATTTAGTTGATGTCTGTCTATTTTAACTGCCTGGTAAAACTAATAAGATATTAAGTGCCGTTATTTAGTGAGATTTCGACGTCTCTTCCTTGATTTTTCTCGAGGATGCTTCTCTGTGATGTTTTTATTTATTTAATGATGTAAGGTCCAGGTTCTGATTTTTTTCTGTCTTACATGTATCTGTGTCTGCACTTTCTATCATGAACTATACATACCATAAAATATATTCTGTGGTTTTGGATCTTGATCTCTATTTTCCCCCCTGCTCTAGATATTGTGCTGTATCTTTGTGAGAAAGGACATGTTGAAGGTGGTATGATATTCCAGCTGTTGGAAGATTTGACCGAAATGTCTACTATGAGAGATTGCAAAGAAGTCTTTGGTTATATTGAAAGTAAACAAGATATATTGGGGAAGGTATGTAATTTTTGGTTAGTATCCTGAGATATTGTTGACGTATTATTGTACAGAGTTAACAGTGTTGATGCAATACATGCAGCAAGAACTTTTCGGACGAGGAAAGCTTGTGATGTTGAGGACATGCAATCAGCTTCTTCGTCGTCTGTCCAAGGTAATAATAGTGAATTAGTGCAATTTACAAAGCTGATACTAATCTGATAAGTTATGTTCAAAAATAATTAAAGAAATAGTAGAGGTTGAAGAGATTATCGTAAATTATCTGGATTATTTTGCTAGAATCTTTACTTCATGGCACTAATTCGGTTACTTCAAAACATTGCTGTAGAGAGCAAATAGGTCTTAAAAAGAGCTTAATAGCCGTAGAGTTGTATTTGGTAAAATTTGTTTCTGTAAGGAGGATGAACGATGTCTCCCTTAGAAACAAAAATGTCAAAATGATACGTTATATTCTTGGTGTTGGGTCAAATGTGATTTGCATTGTTAGTTAGGTTCACTGGTTCAGTATGAAACCTTAAGTAGAGATCATGCTGACATTATGATATGATACCCATGTGCAGCCATCAATAAGAAACTTGTGTCTTTTAGAATTTTGAATATTCACAGTATCTTGCTTTGTTGACTATTGTAGGCAAATGATGTGGTTTTTTGTGGACGAATTCTTATGTTTTTGGCACATTTCTTCCCATTGTCAGAACGTTCAGGTAAAAATTTGCTGGATTTCATTTACCATCCTTCTTACTATACATCTTTGTTAATTCCTAGAATAATGAATTTGCTTCTGTTTACTGTCAATGCTCACAGCTGTCAATATAAAAGGAGTTTTCAATACTTCCAACGAAACAAAATATGAAAAGGATGCTCCCAAAGGTATATTCTAGATTTGTTAAAACTTACCCTGCTTTCTCTTCTGTATTAACATATTTTAGCAGGGGTGCATCTGTTTTCTTTCTATAGTAATGGTTATTCTAACTGTTATTGTATCCAGGTGTTTCTATCGATTTCAACTTCTACAAGACATTCTGGAGTTTGCAGGTCAACTTCTATAGGATTTTATCTGTTTCTCTTACTGTATAATCATAATCATATGTTTATAGGATTTCAGTTATCCTTGTAGGCTTGTCCTAAGATGATTATTGTTTGAGAAGATATTAGTTTACTAAAATAGAAGTTTCATAAAGCGAACTCCTCTCCATGTAGTAAAAAAATCAATGAGAGAACACTGAATGGAATCAAAATTAAATTACAGTAGTAATAAGATGCTTTTGCATGGATTGACAATTGACACACTGACTAGTAAGGCAAAGATGAAGGCTGTGGTAAGAGGAGTTCAGTCGGAAACATCACTTACTTCCTTCCCTAGATCTACTGCTCCATGTGAACATAAACCTGCCTAGTTTACTATCACATAGAATCAAGGTTTTAATATGTGTTTATGCGGTGCGAGGCGTTTTAACATTAACGCTAGGCGATGACTCGAGGCTTGTGCCTTTTTTGCCTCGAATTGTAAAGCTTATCATACCTGGTGCCGAACTTTTCTATAGCTCTTCGTCTTACTTCTTCTTCAGTTATTTTTTTTCTGTATAGCAAAGGAAGAACAATAGACTTAGAGTTTTGGCACCCTTATAATGAGGTCTTTTGGACTTCTTCATAAAAACGTTTCGTTAGATGCACGTTTTGGTGACTTTTTTTTAATGGTAAAATGGCGCATGCATCGAGGTGTACGCCTTATCTGAATTTAAAAGTCATGCTTAGACTATGTTTATCTAGAATAAATGCATTCAACGGTACTGAAAAAAGGGAAGGAGTAGTTAAGCTGCCCTAGGCTCCACAATCCATATTAAATGTGTTTGTCTCCTATCAATATTAGACACCTGGGGGGACTTTATGATGCATAAGTGTAACAAGTTGGCTTTTTATATGTTCGTCTTAAAAGTTATTATCTCAGTCTCTAGATACCACTTTCTGATGTATTCATCTACTCGGCTTTCAGGAGCATTTCTGCAACCCTGCTTCCTCAACAGTAGCTCCTATAAAGTGGCATAAATTTTCAGCAAATTTAACGGTATAGTTATGTGTCCTTAGCAAGCTTTCCTTTATTTCTCAGTTTTTGTTGTGCTTGATGTCTTCAGCATCTTACTAGGTTTCACGTACAACTTTTTTACCCTTTTGATAATAAAATTTTAGGTTGTCTTGGATACTTTTGATGCCCAACCATTGACTGAAGATGATGGAAATGCAAATAATCTTGATGAAGAAGATGCAGCAGCTTTTAGCATAAAGTATCTGACAAGCAGTAAATTAATGGGATTAGAGGTAAATGAGCAAAAACTTGAAATCGGTATGATGGTTTCTAGACCACCAAATTAGTTTCGTATTAGTTCTGTAGTTTAGTTTTATTATCTTCATTTGTTCTCATTGTTTTCATTGGCAGCTGAAAGATCCGAGTTTTCGTCGCCATGTTCTCGTTCAGTGCCTTATACTATTTGATTACCTCAAGGTATGCAGCTAATTGTGTCTGACTGTATAGTAGAGTAGAAGCTGTTCTATATCAAATGTTTGTTGTCCTCCTTGAGGCTGTACATACGTACATGAAAAAGGAATTCTCACTTAGCAGATGGCTCATGGCTGGATATGGTCAGACTTTTGCGCTGGTTTTTAGCCTAAAATGGATAATGGGCATAAAATGACTTTGGCGCCCTTAACTTATAGTTTCTACTAGAAAAAAGCACAACCAATCTTAGATTCACTATTGATTAGTTTACGATTTGACGAGAGTGTCTTGAGCATTGACTTTAATTATACGACTTTGTCAACTTACAGAACAGTTAAATTGTTTGCTTTGACGTTTTTTTTTTTTTGCTTTCTGTATAGGCCCCTGGTAAGAACGATAAAGATGGACCTTCTGAAAGCATGGTCAGTAGATTCAGTAGTAATCTTCTTATTTGTTTTCAGCATTGGTTTTTATTTCCTTAAGTTCCAGTTAATGATATAATTTACATTGGCATTATGTACATATGTTTCGATGTATGACTAGATATGAATCCCCTTTTATATTATCTTTGTTGTGCATGTGGTTCCAGAAAGAAGAAATTAGGTCTTGCGAGGAGCGTGTAAAGAAGCTTCTTGAAATGATTCCACCTAAAGGAAAAGGATTTCTTCAAAACATTGAGCGTATGTTGGAGCGAGAGAAAAATTGGGTAAACGATCTGTCTTTTCATAACTAGTTTTCGCCTGTGTTTGATTGGTTTGATTCGCCTTTGTTCATTTTTTTTTATCCCTTTTCTTCTTCTTCTTCCCTTTTTGTTTGGTTTTTCTGTTCTGTTGATTAGACATCTCTGCACTTTTAGGTTTGGTGGAAACGCGATGGTTGTGCACCATTTGAAAAGCCACCTACAGAGATAAAAGTGCCCCAAGCAAAAAAAAGGTATACCCCCTTGTTGCTCTTGTCCATGTCCAATTATCTCTTCGCAGTTGGATTACTTAAAACACTTGATTTGTTTTCTTTAAGAGTCGGCTTAAGTGTGTCTTCTTCTCTTTCGTTCTACCATGTGTGCCATGTGTATTTGCAAGTGCTGTCTGGACGAAGTCCTTTTCTTGTGTCTTTTTTCCTTCATGATGAACACCCCTTCATCCCTTATTTTGATATTAATGAAGGTATTTCTTTAATAAGAATGAATGGGTGTTAATGACATATACTGGCCATAGTCTTTTTGGAAATCAGTTTTAAGTTTAAATATACTTGTGTTCGTTGTGCACGAGTGTGTCTTTAAAAGCTTGGCACTCTTGACTCAGTTAGTCACAATTTGGATATTATACAATTATCTGGTTTGGCGAGGGTCGGTAATTTAAGCTTCCATGTTTACTGTTGTGTCAATCACTGTATTTAAAGAGCCGATGTATTTGGGGATCCCAAATATCTGCACCTGCAGGAGAGATAGGGAAATCAGATAGTAATGTAGCACGCAGTGACTGTTTGGGTTGAGATTTATTGCAGTTTGTTGTGATAGAATTAAAACCCTTACTATTTTTGTTAAATACAAAGCTCATGGTCACCCAAGTTTTGTTGAGATTTATTGCAGTTAGGGTCTTCTTCTTTCTTTCTTTTTTTTTTCTTTTTTTTTTCCCTGCGAAGCGAAAGTCTTAACATTTCGACCTGACAGCCTATTAATTAGATATACTTTCTGAACTGTAGATCTTTTTTTTGTACAGGAAAATTACACTAATGGGAAATAAAGAACTCCATCAGCTGTGGATGTGGGCAGATAAAAATCCTGTATGTGTGATTCCTTTTTATTTTTAAAATTGTCGGCACCTAGTAAATGCTCTCTATCCTTGTAACAAGGACATGGTCTTGAAATGGTGGGAACACCATAGACTTATTTCGATTTTGGTAGATTATTTTGTAGTTCTGGAATCCCTTATGTGGTGGGCTTATGATCCGTTCCTTCACTACTTTTTATGTTCTCATGCACTACCACACATATAAAGGTTTTGGGTTCGGTATGTTTGTTTTGATTCATACCTAGTGTCTTATATATTAATTCTCACAATTATTTGGTTTTACTGCAAGTTTAGAATGCTCTGGATGATCCTAACCGTATCAAAACCCCTTCAATCATGGATTACTGGAAAGAATTGGCTGATGACGTAAGCATTCTCAAAAGTTGATGTAACGTAGATAAATTCTTATCTAATTAAGTACCCTTTCGTTCTTTTCCTTAGTATACCAAAGGTTGGATATTCATATCTTTCAGGAGAACTTGTACTTCACATTGCCAATTATCTACAAAAAATATTTCTTCTGAAAATTGCAGATGGATCCATCTGCTGGAATAGAAGCTGAATATCACCATAAAAATAATCGGGTGAGTTTGTTGGATTTGGAAACTTTTATTTGGTTGATGAAACTATTTGTGAACAAGCTAAATGCTTCCACCCAACGAAGTGATGAAAACATCAAAGAATGCTTCAACCTGGACCTGGAATTATCTGAAGCGTTTCCTTTCTGTTGGGTCTGGGTTTAGTTTGTCTTTGAGTATACTTTATACATTGAGTGTGTGTTTTAAACAACTTGTAAAGAAAATGGCACATCAATTGTTTCAGTATTTGTTATGGTTAACATGCATTACAGTTTCCTTCAGAATTGTTGCTGATATTGCTATGTTCCGTTCCGTTTAAATTGCAGGTTTATTGCTGGAAAGGACTTCGATTTTCAGCTCGACAAGACTTGGAAGGATTTTCTCGAGTATGGTTTATAACAGTTGTCACTATTGTGCTTGTAATGTACAGAAAACGGTTGTTGGAGTTGCTAACTTGTTGTATTGCAGTATAATGACTTCGGCATTGAAGGAGTAGTACCTCCAGAACTTTTACCACCAGATGTGCGTTCAAAGTATCAAAGTAAGCCCACTGAAAGGTCTAAACGAGCTAAAAAGGAAGAATCTAAAGATGCTACACCACCACAGGAGGACAGCCAGGTAAGCAGTTGAAAAAGAAATAGTCTATGGATATTTTAAACATAAATAGCTGATCAACAAAAAATATAAAAAAAAATCAGAATACATGGTCTAAACACAATAGGCACTTTTTATTTTATAGTTTTTTTCCGAAGACAAACATTGCTCTCTTTGTCAGTATCTATTCATACTATTGGCAAATGGAGTTTTCCCTGCTATGTGGGTTGTTGTACTTTATCGTCCCCCTCCGCGCACAGTATGGTGGGAAGTTGTACTTTCCGAAGGCTTGAAAACTTCCTGTAGTTTGTAGTTTTGTTGTTACTATTTTGTGGTTGTATTCTTTATACTTTAAAACACATAAATATATCTGGTATTGCGTGCTTTTAGTTTGTGTGAGTATCTCATATTACTTTTGTTTATCTTCTTGATTGGGCGAAGTTCACAAACCCTGCACCAGAGATGGATGGAGGAGGAATTGGTGGTGAACTTGAGGACTCTAGTGTACCAATGGATGCTGATGCTGCTGGTGTCTCCCAAAGTGGTGGGCAGAGTCCTGAAGATAATTCCAAGGTAAGTCCTGCTGCAGAATTAGGTCAAGAGGCAGGCCAATCAGAAGCAGAAGTTGAAATGGATGGTGATGCAGGGGTAGATGGGGAGACTGATACAGAGGCAGATTAGGATGCATCAGACTTAACTTGAACTAGTCGGAGTCGTATGGGTGCAGTAACTCCGATTGGGGTTGCGTATGAGTTCTTCCTGCTGTATTACTGTAAGGACCATATCAACAAGAATTGGTCAATTGATGTAAAATCATATTTAGAGCATTGATTATAGGTGTAAATTTCCCATTTAAAAAAGAAAAGAAAAAGATTATAGGTGTAAATTTGTGCACATTTATTTTTATATTTATTCTTTTTGCTTGTCAGTAAAAAAAAAATCCAAGGTGATAGCGGCAAATAGGCTGCTTACCCAGAAAAAATACAAATGGCCTTCAAAAACCGAATGACTTCCTTGAACACAATTCAAGGGAAGGTTGAACTTAAATCTTGATTTACGAAAGAAAACCTGCAGTAAATAAACAATGAGGTTACACCTTGAGTGCAAGCTTTTTAGGCCCATACAGATAGAATCAAATCATTAGATGAGGGTCTGAAGAGATATATTGAATGCACACCCCAGCTTCTAAGTAATGATAACTATAAAAAGCTTACTAACATCTGATTGCATTGCCAGAAAGCTCAACATTTGACCCCTCAAAAAATGTACAAATGAATGCAAATAGCCTCAGTGATGAACAAAAGCCATGCTACACTGAGATTTCACTCAAAGACTAATTCATCGTCGAAATGCAAAGACCTCAGTTGATTATTGATCAAAAGCAATATGGACACAATATCTTCCATAAGACGATGAGACCTATCTCCTGCAACAAATTCACACACTACACCATCCAGTTCTATTGAACTACCACCTGGCACCTTCTTCACATTTTTGTTTTCCATTTCCTTTCTGACCTTGGCAACATCTTCCCATTGATTAACTGATGCATATATGTTAGAAAGAAGAACATGGACCCCCCCATGATCAAGACTCAGATTGGCCAAATTCTCAACTGTTTCTTTACCCAACTCAACTTCTCCATGCATCCTACAAGCATTGAGCAATGCACCCAGAACATAAGAATCAGGTATCATTGGCATCTCACTCACCATTTTCTTTGCGTCTTCAAGCCTCCCTGCCCGCCCTAATAGATCCACCATACATCCATAATGCTCAACCCCCGGTTCAACCCCATAAACTCTATTCATGCTTCTAAAGAAATCTAAACCTTCTTCCACCAGCCCCATTCGACTACATGCGCTTAAAACACAAATAAATGTAACTTCATTTGGCTGAACTCCTTCGTCACGCATCTTAAGAAACAACTCAATCGCCTTTCCACTCTTGTCATGATTCGATAAACCAGAAATCATCGAAGTAAACGCAAATACATCTCTATCAGGCATGTCATTGAATACCTGTTGAGCAGTTTCGATACACCCACATTTTGCATACATGTCCACTAGCGCAGTACCCAAAATCCTATTCAATTCCAATCCGTTTCTATCAACATAAGCATGAATCCATCTCCCTTGGTCAAGAGCACCAAGAGACCCACAAGCAGTAAGCGCTCCAACGATGCCAGCATAATTCGGCTTGAACCCTTCTAATTGCATCTCATTAAAAAGCTCCAAAGCCTCTTTAAACAATCCTTTTTGCACATACCCTGTAATAATAGCACTCCACGAAACAGAATTTCTCACAGGCATTTCATCAAACAATCCTCTTGCAATTTCCAACTCCCCTGTCTTCACATACCCATTAACCATAGCTGTCCATGAAATCACATCTCTATACAAACTACTATCAAACAGTTTACGCGCATAGTCAATCGAATCACAATTGACATACATATGAATCAACCCATTTTGTACAAAATCATAAGATTCCCAACCAAGTCTAACAATCTGCGAATGAACCTGACAACCACATAAACCATCAGTCAACTCAGTACAAGCTTTTATAACAAAAGAGAATGTATAATTATTCGGCGAAAAAACACCAAAACCAAGCATCTGCTTATACATAGACATAGCTTTAATGGGTTTGTTTCTCTCACTATAAGCTCGAATCATTGTGTTCCAAATGAATGCGGAGCGATTTGGAAGATAATTAAAGATATGTTGAGCATAATCAAGATCACCGTTGTTGGAAATAGCACAAAAAGCTATAACTAGTCCTGTAACAGATACGTCTGTTAGTGTCCCTGAAACCATCAAATGCGATTGAATTTGTTTCATATGTTTCATGCTTAGCCATTTCTGCTCTAAGAACGGTAAAGTTTTTTGGTTTGATTTCAAACACTTTGTGAATGAATTCAACATTACCGTTTAACTTTTAACACTTCTAACCGAATTCTAACGTACTTATATACCCAAAGCCAAGAAAATCCAACGGACCAGACTGTAACACGTGGCTCCCGTGCACATAGCGAATACATGGAAGAGATATTATTGTTAAACACTTGTTGTTAATAAGGTCTATCTTTTGTTTCTTCTTCTTCATTCTGAAATCCCTAGAGTGTTTTGTTATTCATCTGAAGAAGAAAAATGGCAACGATGCTGAACTCGATGGGGTCATGTTTACAATCTAACAGTGGAGTTATGTCCGTTCCACAACCTTCTCTTAAAGTGTTTTCAGGGTTGAAGTTCCATGCAAATGGTAATTTCCTGAACCCTAACTTTTGTTCTTGTTTTGCATTATCTTAGCTATCATATTTTGGGTGATGTTTTTTTATAAATTTTTGCAGGCATGTTTGGATCTAAGAAACCTAATTTGACGGCTGAATTTCATGATAAAGTTTATAAGAGTATACAAACCAGGTAAACCCATGCAAATTTTCATTTGTTTTTAAGGTTTGGAAATGTTCAGGAGAAAACCCTAGATTTTTCTTGAGTAATTTGTTAAGTAATAGTTTATACGCATTAGAGATTGACTTTCTGTGAGTTTTTTTTTCTTTTTTGTCTTTGTTTAAATTTTACGGAACATTATTACATTAGAGTGTGGATAAAAGTTATCTTGTAGGTTACTGGTAGTATAGTACCACATTGCCCGTTAATATCGATGATTGCGAAATGAAATGAAGTTATCATTTATTTTAATAACTTGAAACTTTATAGATAAAATGCAAGAGCTAGGTTATATCTATTTGCATCACCTTAAGTTTTGGACAATTTTGTGGCAGAGATTGAGCTTTAATTGTTGTTGCTCTTCAATCATTGTTTGGTGTTTTTACACCCTTTTTTTTTTTTGGCTTCAGTAAAAGCTTAACAATCATTTGAGCGATTGATAGTTATACAGTTCGCTGTAGCAGGACCCGTTCTTTTTTCTTAAGCTTTTTGAGGTGTTTCTTTGTGTGGGTTAAAAGTGTAACCAAGAATATCATTATACATATCCAGTTCTTGCATAAGGTTATAGTTCTGGTTATTTCAGAAGAATAATGTTCAGATTGATAGACGTCATTATGAGTTATTATCTCCTTGATAAATTGCATCTCATGCTGTTGTTAGATTTCAGGACTCGTGGCAAACCAACTCGTGCACGTATTGGAATGATGCCCATTGGTACACCAAGAGTGCCCTACAGAACTCCTGGTGAAGGAACATGGCAGTGGGTCGATTTATGGAATGCTCTTGTAAGTTACAAACGTCCCAAGTATCTTTAATAACAAGATTTGTTTAAGGAATACTATAGAGAAAGATATTGAATGTACTAGTAACAAGTAGTATGGTGTGTTTGTGCTACAAGGAGAATGAAAGAAGAACCCACATTTCTGCTTATCCCAAATGTTATTCTTTGAAATATAACTGCATGATCTCTAACACGATAAAGAAGTAATTCCAGCACATGATTTAGTATTCATTAATAAATGAGATGCAACTAGTGATACCAATAAATAAGCAGTTCTAGTACATGACTTTCCTTGATCTGGATCTTAAATATGCATTGGTTAAGGTACTCAAAAGGTAGTACACAGAATCTAAACATTTTGCTTCTGGTTGTACTCTTGGTTAAGTATGTGCACTATCCTCCATTGTTCTTCCCTTCACGTATCTCGTGTTCTGCTGTCACGAACCTCTATATCGAGTGAGTAGTTATTCCTAAATTTCACTCATGTATCATACTTGATTTGCAGTACAGGGAACGTGTTATCTTTATTGGACAAGAGATAGATGAGGAGCTCAGTAACCAAATATTAGCAACAATGTTGTACCTTGATAGTTTGGATTCTAATAAAATGCTCTATCTATATATCAATGGTCCAGGTGGTGATGTGAGTACCTGTTTAAGTTGAATCTTTTATCAACCCTATTTTGTCCTGTTCTTTTCGTGTAATTTTGTCTTGTCTCTGATAAAGATTCTTGTTACTGCAGCTTACTCCATGCATGGCTGTATATGACACGATGCAAAGCTTAAAAAGTCCTGTCGGTACTCATTGCGTAGGCTATGCGTATAACCTTTCAGGATTTCTTCTTGCAGCTGGAGATAAGGTTTGTGCTTACGAACTTTAAAATATCTGATGATGGGTCTGAAATTGATCAAAGGGTCTCTTTTCTTATTCAAAGGAATCAGGAAGGCCCTTGATCAATCTAAGCATATTGTCGTTAGTCTGTATAGGTTACTAATGACAGATTTCAGAGTAAGCCTCTATACTATCATCAAAGATTTCCACTCTTAGGTCCCTGTGTACGTATTTATGCACATGTACTTTCAATATTCGGAAGAGTCTGTCGTATTCCTAGTTGTTCCAGATCCAAGCATAAGCTACCTACTTTTTTGTAAATATTACTTATCAGTATTGTTTTGGGCATATCTTGCAGGGTAGTCGCTTTGCTATGCCTCTCTCTAGAATTGCGTTGCAGTCTCCAGCAGGGGCTGCTCGTGGCCAGGTTTGTTTTTACATTATTATCTGCTTAAAGCCTGCCAAATCTGGAAGTTAAGTCATCTACTTTCCGAGAAACCAGTATATCTTTCGATCTTGTTTTTTTATGAACTGAATCATCATGATTTCTTCTAACAGGCCAGTGATATTACTAATGAAGCAAATGAACTTTTGAGAATCAGAGACTACCTTTTTGATGAATTGTCTATCAAGACAGGGCAGCCTGCTGAAAAGGTATATTTTTCTTGTAACTAATACATATATCATGTCTTGATGGATGGATGAACTAAATTGATGGCATTGTTTTTTTCCTGATCGGCTGATTGATAGCATGTTGATGAGCTACATTCGTTTGACCTTTCAAAAGCATGAGAATTGACGTGTTTCTCACCATTCTTGTTACATATATTGACGTGCATTGTTTTTGCTGAAATGTGATTGGTCATCAAAGAATCTGCAGCAAAAACTAACAATTCCTGTTTCATGCTTGATGTTGTTCTGAACTAGGTGTTCCTCTTAAAGATGTATAATTCAATTTGTAAACACAGTTTCGTTGCTTCATTAGGCATGCATTTGTAAACGATTTATGCTAAAACACATTACAGATTATCCAAGAATTATTATTTGTTTCCAATATAGTTGTGGAATGCAGTATTCAGAATAAGAATTGCTTTGTAGCATTTTTCACATCTTGCATATAAAAATGGTAACTTGATGTTATTATTTTGTCGGATTGCAGATTCACAAGGATCTTAGCAGAATGAAACGGTTCAACTCGCAAGAGGCTCTGGAATATGGGCTCATTGATCGTATTATTAGGCCTCCTCGTGTTAAAGCTGATGCACCTGCTAAAGAAGCTGGAACAGGTCTTGGTTAAGCTTTATTCTCACATTACCAATACAAATAGGCTAAAGCTGTTGTAAAAAGTTTGATTCTTTTGCTCTGCGAGAATAATTCTAGTCTCTCCAAGTTGATCCCTTTATCCATACGGTTGTTTCTTTTTTCCTTTTGTTACATCTTTTCTTGTTGATGATAATTTTGTTATTGGAATGATGAGGGTGGTCACTTCCTTCGCACTTAAGAACCTAATTCCACCCGTTAGGTTGTCAATCATCCCTCAACATAGCGGTGCCTATTTCACATTGTGTATGTCGTTTAAAGATCATCTGTATATCCAAGAAGCCAAAGTCTCGAAACCAAAAGCAATGAGATAGATTTTTTGCATTAGCCATGGGAAATTGGATAAATTGATTTTGGCATTCAAGAACAACTTGATGCGGAGATCAGTGAATCGACAATCCTTTTAGTGCAAAGCCAGCATTATGTGAGGATTAAGCTCCTCAATCTTGCGTAAGTTAAACTCAAGACAGCTGCCCCCAAAAGAAGAAGAGAGACTTTGTACGAAAAAGCAAACAACCAGGGCCAATACTCTCTCCAAAAATGCATGAATTTTGCTTTGCTTTGCTTTGCTTTGGCAGTAATTTGCTACAGTTTTCTTTCCGAAAGAAAAGTGATTCAGGGGCTTCGAAAAAAACTGAAGCCCTCGGATCACAGTTTCCCCGAAGTAATTGTGCTCTCCCCCTATGTATTTTTTTTTAATACCAAAACTACCCTTTTATGTTTTGATAATCGGTGATTAACCAAATTGATAATCAGTGATTAACCAAAAGTATAATTAACAAACTTAAAAAAAACTTAATCAAAAACTGAAAATCAGTGAAAAACTGAAGAAGAAGAAGAGAAAAAAAAAAACCTAACTTTTTTTCTAAAAAACCCAAACTTGATTCACTCAACCAAAATGAGTAAATCAAGCACCCAAATGGAGGTAGATGTATCTCCTTCCATTGAGGCTAACTTCATTGAAAAACTAGGTCACATTCACTCCATGAAAATCAAAATTCGTGAACCAGAAGTACTTACGGCTGCAATCTGAAGAACAGCTAGCCGTAAGTTAGGCTGCCATTAAAGCTTCAGATGCAAGACGTAAGTCCATCTTAGTGGCCGTAACTTACTTACGGCTAATACCGATACTATACTTGGTAGCCGTAAGTTCAATGTAAATCAAAAATTTGTGTCGCAAGGTTAGCAGTCGTAAGTACAACTTAGCAGCCGTAAGTTTAGTTACGGCTGAATTTGTATTTGGATTAGTAGCCGTAACTTGACTTACGTCTGGTAAAGTGTAGCCGTAACTTGACTTACGGCTGGTACCAGGGTATTTTCAGTAGCCGTAACTACTCCTGTAACTATAAAACAATGCTAATTTTTAACATACATAGATGCCTTACACCTATCAAACCCAAGTCATAACATAAGTAAACACCCAAGTTTCCCAATATAACAAAACCACACATTCATCCATAAACAAAAGCATACCTAATATCCAAAACAAGCTAAAATAAATTCCAGATTCATAACATAAGTTTTTCACTCATAATGGGCATAAGTTTTTCACTTATGAGCATGTTTTTTGCCTTTTCCAGCACCGCCTTTTGGTCCAGCTCTACCCCCACGAGTGCGAGGACCATCATTTTGAGCACGACTACCTCTTGGTTCACCAATGTAAGGACCACCACCTCGAGTTCGACGTTGTTCAATAACCTCCTCTTCATCAATATATTCTTCTTCATCCGATACTTGAGGAGGCTGGCGAGAAGATGAGGATTCACGCGGCCTCTTGGTACCTCTCTCGAAGCATTCAAAAAGCGCATCTCCTTGGGGTCCAAGGTCATGAATTCCTTGGATTTGGTTCTTGAGAACTTCCTGTTTACTTACACTCAAAGATTTGCCACTGGAGATGTGGGCGCACATGCTCTTTACCAACATTTGCACTCGTTTTTGCTGCAAATAACATAAGTAGGATTAGTTTAAGACCAATGAATCATAACTATGATGAATTTATAGTGTGCTTACCCCAATTTTGGCCATTTTACCCAACAACTCCAACGATTTCTTCCCCTTCCCTTCAACGGCCTTCTTGAGTTTGGCTTTCTCTTGTTCGATGATGCGGATTGCTTCCGGATCGTGGTTGATCACATAAGGATGACCCCACTTGTGGAACCATGGCAAATAATCTGGGGTGGCCTCTTTTGTGCCCAATTCAGGAATCAGCTCGCCCATTTGGATGTTGTATTGTGGTTGGTGACGATTGTTCCATACGTCCGTTGATGGAGTTGGAGAATAGACCATCTTGATGTGGCTGTTTTCAATTTTAGTACCATCCTCTATTGGTTGCAATTTGAAGTTCTCATGACGAACAACAGTCTGAACAAAACCAATTTGACGGAGACATCGCCTAGGATTAGTCATGACAAACCCATGAGGATGATAGATAGGCCCATTATAACCAGCAAGTGGTGAAAGCTCACGCTTGTCATCCCCCGTTTCCGGGTCTATACGCATGTATGGATCAAACACCACTTGGGATGCATCTAAGTCGTCTAATTGCTCCCTCAACCACTCTATCTTCTGATGCTTCTTTCTTAGTTGGTTTTGTTCGAAAGGATACTTCATACCTGTTGGGCGATCGTCATTAGGATCATCATCCTCATCATCCTCATCATCCTCATCATCCCCATCAACCTCAGGAACCTTGTCCTGCTTCCAGTGTCGGTTCAATCTTGGGCGTATCTCAAGTGTTGGAAAATGGTCATAAAACCATGACTGAAATTGAAAACATAACGTTGGGTTACAAATCAAATGAAGATGAACATAACATATTACGATAAAATGAAGATGGAAAATCAAAAATTACCTGTAAAATACCAATATTTCCAGCAATGTTGCTAGCACCCGCCCTCGAGGCCTTTCTAAGACCGTCTAAAAGGAAGGCAAGGGTTGCCGAACCCCACGAATAGTCGTGGGTGCCCTCAATGGTCCTCAACAACTGAAGGTAGCCAATATTCACCCGGTTTCCACTCTGGTCGGGGAAGAAAATGGTACCAAGTTGGTGCAACAAGAAAGCTATGGCCACCTGCTTAGCCCTATCATCAGAAAGGTCCATCTTGAGTGTACCCCCAAACTCAGGCCTCAACCTATCAAGCTTTACCTTTCGAACCAACTGTTTGGATGCGGTTCTTCTTAGGTCTTCCTCACTCTGGGATGAAGCAATCCAGAATTCCTCCTCACATTTGGATTGGCTCCACCCAAGAGTGTCGAAACATAGTTCATACAGTTTTGGCCAAGCCATCCTTTCACTGTACCCTTCGTGAACCGCTTTGCCTTCGTTTTGGAGGCGGGCAATGGACCACATATCGTCCAAGAGGAGAGTCATCTCGCCGAATCCAAAATGAAAGGTGTCGGTTTCAGGACAATATCTCTCTCTCAAAGCGGCAGTCACAATACTGTCATGGACAACTTGAGAATTCTCAATTCCAGGCCACAATGCTGAAGCCTTAACCAGAGCCTTAACCTTTGGTGATTCTTCATCAATGGACCAAACCCCGGCCTTTTGGTGCTTCAAAAGCACAACTGCATCTTTATGATCCTAAAATACAAAACGTTTAAATTTTAGATTTTGAAAGTAAGATTATAGTAAAGTGGGAAAAGTATTGATTCATACCGCTTGCTTACAAACTTGTGCGGCCCACGAATGCTCGTAACCAATTAACACACTTGGATCCTCCGCCTCACCCCAAAGTCTGCCGTCTTCCTTTGGTGGTAAAAACCCGTCCTTTGGAATTTTTTGGTGTCTAGGTCCAGCTTTCTTTCTCTCCTTCCTTTCGTTTGGTGGCTGTTGAGACGAGCTAGCTTGTGCTACATGTTGAGACGAGCTTGCCTGTTCTTGATGTTGAGACGAGCTTGCTTGTGCTGGATGTTCAGGCGAGCTTGCTTGTGTCAATAACAAATTTGGTGGTGGTTCCTCAGAAACTACAGCATCATCAATTGGAGCAACATCCTCCAAAATATGTTCACCGCTCCCACTTCCTCCCTCACCTACCCCTACCCTTGCACCTCTGTTGTCGGCGTGCAAATTAACACCCCCACGAGCTGGGGGGGAAGCAACAGGGGTCAGGTCATTAACTCCCTTTTTCTTCCGCCTGTGGTAAACATTTGGTGAACAACGACTGTTTGAAACAACATAACCAAGGAAATAAATTACTACTTACGGCTACATAAGGGTTGAAGAAGCAAAACGTAACTAACCTACGGCTACAAATGCCCCTATCGAAAGTCGACGTAAGTAACTTACGGCTGAAAGTTATTAGCAATTAGTAGCCGTAACTAGTTGACATTTGGTATCCAAAAGTTACAGGAGTACTTACGGCTGGTAAGGCAAAATTTTTTGGAGACGTAACTATACTTACGGCTGATAATTACCACTTACGGCTACTAACTCTGTGATACAACTTTGGTTTCACTAAAGAAACTTACGGCTACAAACGTGAAAACCTAAGTAGCCGTAACTAACACTGTAACCGCAATGTTGCCCTAGTTACATTTCGAAAAATAAATCTAAGAAATAAAAACTGAAATTGGAGAGATGGGTATTCAATTCTTACCTTTGGGAGACCATTTCGGGGTTGGATTGAAATTGTGGAGGCGGTTGTAGTGGAGGGGTTAATAGTGGCGGTGAGTTTTCGGAGAAAACCGCTCTTGGTCGAGTGGGTTCTTCCCCCTCCTTTGGTTTTGATTTCTTCGTCATGCTTTTATAGAATTTAATCGCCGATGAAAGTATTCGTAATCGCCAATTAAGCGAGACGAGGAAATAGAAGAGAAGAAGAGAAAGAGAGAAAGGAGGCGTAGAAGAAGAAGAAGAAGAAGAAAAAAGAAGAAGCCCCTTTGGCTTTTTATTAAAGGTTTTATTGCACACGCGTGTGTTCCGCACATGTGGCCAATTGGGGTGCAAAAAGAGAGCATGGGTTGTTCCTGCGGGTGTAAATAGTAAATACAACATAACTACTAATTTCAAATATAGATGATACAACTACTAATATTCAACCATTAAAACACATAATTGGTTCACCCATAGATGTTTAGGTTTACACATAACATAAAAGAAGAACCGTACTCAACACATAATCAAAATCAACTAACATTTCCAGTTCCAAACCATGTTCGGCTGCGGATTAGTTCAAAGCTCGGTCCGCCATTCGCCTCGACAAGTGGACGAAGACGTTCTACAGCAACACAAATTCTATTGCGACAAGGAACGTCGTCCACCTCACCAACTCTCTTGCGTCGAAGATTACGGATTGGTCGCTCATTAAGGTCACAAGTGCAAGGGATATAGCTGGGGCCAGGATCAGGGTCATCACCCAATAGTGGTAGAATATTACGAATTGGTGATCTTATGGCAGGAAGATACTCCCTTTCTGCACCTTCTTGTGGAAGTTCCTCAATAACTTGGCTAGTTTCATTTGGTTCAATCACAACACTGGATTCAGGAATCTGTACTGAGTCTGGTTCTCTGAAGCGCAAAATATGGCAGAGAAATGTGAGAAAATTGGTTGTCAGTGTAACTTACGGCTACTAATCCAAATAGAAATGCAGCCGTAACTCAACCTACGGCTACTAATCCAAATAGATATGCAGCCGTAACTAAACTTACGGCTGATAAGTTCGTACTTACGGCCTGTAACCTTGCGACAAAAAAAATTTGATTTACAGAAACTTACGGCTAGTAACTAAAGTATCGAAATGAGACGTAACTAACCTACGGCTAGTAAACTGAACTTACGGCTTGGATCTGAAGCTTTAATGGCTTACCTAACAAACTACTTACGGCTAGCTGTTCTTCAGATGCGAGACGTAAGTAGGACTTACGGCTCTAATAGCCAGCCGTAAGTAGTTCTGAAACTCGTTTTTTGATTTTCATGGAGTGAATCTTACCTAGTTTTAGCACCAAAATCAATAACAAGAGAGTGGGTTTGGATGCTTACCTTTGCTGCTCCATTGTTGCATCAGTTTTGGTTCCATCCATGATCAAAAACTCGAAAATGAGAAATGTGGAGAGGAAATGGGGAAGAAAAGAGAGGTAAGAGAGGAGAAGAGAGGGGATAAATTTTGATGTTTTGATTGTTAGGTTTTGATTTTTTTTGTGTGGGATATAAGTATTTATGTTTATAATTAGGGTGGGGTAAATTTGGGTAAGAATTAGTATAAATTAGTATAAGGTTAACTTAGTCATTTCACGATTTTTTTACACCCCCTTATAATTCGGCTGGACATTTGAAGTAAATAGTGCAGGGGCTTCAAAAAAGTTCAAAAAACTGAAGCCCCTGAATCACTTTTCTTCCGAAAAGCAAGAAACTGGGGGACGTGAAATTGAAATTTGAATTTCGTAAGAGGAGGGTGAATTTGAAATTACATAAAGACTAACGTATCATTGTCTCTTCTACACAGACTGAGAGGTCAAATCAAGGCAGACATCGCCGTATCTAGGGTACCGCAATAAAGTGCTAGCCAAGAAATTTGAATTTACAATGGCATAAAAACACACGTGTCGCTTTGCCATTCGTAAAAGCGCGACTGTTTTCAACCCTTATTTAGTCTCAGTCTTGCGTATGTACACATCTAAACAGGGTACCCTACTGGCTTCAGCTCTCTAAGGTCTTTTCCTCTCTTCAAAACTCTCTTTCGTCTGAAAACCTTCCTTCTGAGAGATAAGTTTCTCTGTTCAAAATTCCTCTGGCAAACGTTTCTCTTCGAGCTTTCTCATTCAAATTCCTAGTTGCACTCACATTTCTTGAGGTAATATTTCTCTTTCTTATCTTCTGCTTAATTTCAGTTCACTTTCTCGCTTCCATGTCATATATATCTCATATCTGGTTTGTTCATGATTACTCTGCAATCACCGGAAATTCAAAATAAGTTCCTGTAATCTGACGCATTTCTCCATGTTATGCATATGTTTGAAATGTGTTTGTTTTCTGTAAACCTGTATAGAGTCTATTGACTTGAAGTGTTTTAAGCTTAAAATAAATACTAATCCTATTAGTGGGTGATTAGCATGGGAAGCTTCCTTTTATGGGCTTCTTAATACTTTCAAATACTTTTTTTTTATGGTAGTTTGACATTACTACCCTTATAAGCTAGTCAATATTTACTGTTTGACACTACTTATTCCTGGACCTGCCATCTAGAAATTCTCTTTTTTCACAGTTTCATTTAAATGTTTAGTGTGGTCCTAACCGTCAAAACCACGCCCATTATGATATATCAAGTGGTCCATGTTAACCATTCAATGTAACTACTCACAACCTTATTGTACCCCGACACGTCTGAACGGAAGAGCAAGTATTGTTGACCTATGTTACCACCCGCATTAACGTGGGTTAATTTCGTCAAACTTTGTGCTGGTTGTTGTCTTCAAGCTTACTCTTGTGTAACATAATTGTCTCTAGAGTCTAGATAGATGAACTTTTTATGATGAGATTGTGACTTAAGGTAAAAAATGTTAAGATTTTCTTTTGACATTATTGAGATTTTGATATTCAAAAAGGGTACTAAATTTCGAACCTTTTTTGTGATTGATTTCAACTTTTGGATTCATTATAAATTTTAGTCCTATCATTGACACCAAGAAAACATTGTCTGTTTTCCCTACTCGATGCTTGTTTGAGTCTCCCGTGTTATCCAACTCATTGCAATCGAAATAGAGAGAATCGTATCCCTCTGATGTATATGTCTCAAACTGTGAAGTGTGTGTAAACCCTAGCTAGCTACTGATCCTTATCAGAATCTTCTTACCACTGTGAGACCCATTGCACATGCTAGGTTTCGTTCTTTCCCCACAATTTTCCGTGATATATGCGACGGCACAAATCTCTATGAGCCATTGTTTATAATCTTACCCGTACATTTACTCCGTGGATCCCACTGATATTAATTTTAATTTATTTTTATTTGGCGGGAGTTTAATGGTACGTACAGTACAAAGGATGGGACTCATCAATGTTAAGGGTAAAAATGTATTTTAAACCGCTCACATCACGTGATTCATTTGCCTAACTGTTGCCTACCCAATCACATCGTGACACAATAGGGGTAAATGCGTAAATAGACGTCCAACCGTAGATAGTGGGACCGGAATTTGATCTTTCATTAAATGTTTTTTAACTTCTGTTCTTCTTCCCCTACTGTCTATAATCTGCAGAACCACCAATATTTATCATTTTTAATGTAGAAAATCGAGTAAATAAGAAAAGATGTGACATCACATCTACAAATTGCGGGCCCCGTTATTTTACTATTACATTCATTCAATATATATTGTTCCTTAACGTCCTTCCATTAATGTTTCTCTTATTTTTCTTTCTCAAGTAGTGAGTCAAGTGACTGATCTAGCCAGAGCAAAAGAGGGAGAAGGAGAAGAGAGGATGAAGATGGTGATGGGAGAGGGTAGTGCTGATGGAGATGGTGGTGGTGCAACTGATAGCGGCGGTGTTTGTAATGATAGTTGTGGTGGTTCCTCAGTTACTCATTCGTCATACAGTAGAAATTTCACTGGAAGTATCAAGAAACAACCTTCTTGGCTTCAAAACATCCTTGCTGGTAAACTTTTATTCAACCCTCTCTTGAGCAGTACTACTTGCCAGTTATTTCTTGCTACTCTTCATGACATTTCTGAATGATTTTGATTTTCATGGATTATTTTTTGATCAAAAATGATTCTCAATGGATTTTGATTAACTACTGCTAGGACTGAGTGTTTTAAGTGCATGAGGTCCTATTTGTTGATCATTCATTTTTCCCTGGATTAAGATTAAAGATAGACCCAGCTATGGAATGCTCAGAGATTATTACATCTTAAAGGTTTAGTTAACATTGAACTTTCATAACACTTGGGTTAATGCCATGAATCTTTCTTACCTGTGAACATTAAACCATGGTTACAAACTTAGAAAAAATTGATCATAGGCCCTCTAATTATGCTTTAGACACCCTATAAGTTCCTTTTCCTCTGTAGTGGTGCTAATCAGTTCAATCAAACTGTTGGATTCAAATCGTTGAATCTAAGCTGCTGCTTGAGAATGCTGGGGACTGAATGCACAGGACCCATCTAAACCTTACTAGCTAGGGCCATGTATAGTTTTTGTCTTCGATTTGTGTATTAGCAGACAAAATTTCTTTAATAAACATTTGCATTATTTCTGTACTGAATCGTATAGTCTAATCTATGTCGCCTGAATGTATTAGCGATTAACAGTGGACCCACCAAACTTAACTCACATGTTAGCCACGTGTAGGAAATCCAAGTGGGTCCATAAAACATTTGCCTTCTTTTTTCTTCAGTCCCTTACCTTACATTTTTACCTTTGGTGGTAAATGTTAACTTAGGTTACCTTTTTACCTTTGGTAAATATTGGTGAACTAACCATTGAAATTCTGGTATTTTTGTTATTAGATTTGGATGAGAAGATGAAAACATTATCAGTAACACTCACTAAAGAAGAAGACATTGACTCATTTGCTAATCGAGCTGAGAATTACTACCGTAAACGCCCGCAATTGTTGAACCTACTTCAAGACCTCTACAATGGGTATCTTTCTTTAGCTGACCGTTATGTTCAAGTTTTAAGCAAAAATCCTCCTCAGCAACAGCAGACAGCTCCAGTGATAGCTGTTCATTCTGATGTCGAGGACGAGGGTGATGTTATGGAATCAGACGCCGAGAGTTCACTCTCGTTCCAAGGCTTACCAAACTCAGCTTCAACATCATCAGCGGGGATTGAAATGCAGAACTCCTGTCAATCTACTGATAAGCTCGTGGCTCAACTTATAATGAAGACTGTGGACTACGAAATCCTTGTTCAAGAGATGGGTTTACTTGATCGACAATGCAATGAGTCTGCAAGGAAAATGGAGTTGCAAAAGAGTTTGGTGGAAGTTTTGGAGTCAGAAAGGCTGATACTTTTGAATGAAAATGCGAGATTGAGTTATAAAATGACAAATTTGATGGAAGAAAACCAAGGGCTGGCTTCTGAATCAGCTTTCATGAAGCGCAAAGCCACTGAATTGGCAAGATGTGTGTTGAAGATGAGAGAAGATCACAGGGTTTGCATGTTGAGCCGTAAAATTGAAGATCTCCAAGGGCAACTGTATGGGTTAGAGAAGAGAAACAAGGAGTACTATGAGAAGTTAGTGAGGAGAGAAGATGATGCGAAAGATAAGAAAAGAGAAATGGCTTTGGAAGTTTGTTTCGAAGTTGAGAAACTAAAGATTGAGAATCAGAGGTTGAAGGAAGAAGCTAATTCTACTGCTACAACACCAAATTGCATAATGAAGAAGAAGGGTGCTGGTAAAGATGGTTGGTGGGGTAAAGTCAGAAAATTTGAAATGTTCTGCCTTTGTGTACCTACTGACCCTAAAGTTACTTCCTATCAATGATCCTTCACTCATCAGAATGAGTGGAAACCTGAAAATCTGCCGTTAATCCTAGATGAAGATTAGGCTTTTGTTATAGTTAAGATTGTTCTTTTATTTTGCTAGTTTAGTTTATTGTAAATGTAGGAGAACTTTTTATATATATGATGCAGATATTTAAGAAACTACTGGATACACTGAACTGAAGAAATGAGTTTAGTTACAAAAGGATGAACTTAACAACACACGAATAGTAGATTAGATTGGTACAGGGCAGGAAAACCATCTTTCTGTTTACTGCCTTTTCGTGTAAGGAGACGGACGGAGGCTTTTATGTGTTGATTTTGGCAGGCACTTCAAAAAACTAAAACCATCCAAATGATGTTATACGAGATGTCTAAATATGTAAGAAAAGTCTAAGATACCCTGTAAGGTTTAGATTAAAACCCTACCTTTCTATATAATTTTCTTCTCTATTCTTTTTACCACCCCCACCACCTACTACAACTGCCACCACCACTAACATCATCACCAAAAATAATTGCCGCCACCACCATAAAAAAATAACTGCCGACAGTCGCCGCCGCCACCAAAAAAAAAATACGCCCAAAAAATTACGCCCAAAAAATATGTTTTACGCCTCAAAAATAGGTTTTACGCCCCAAAAATATGTTTTACGCCTCAAAAATAAAATTTACGCCCCAAAATTTTAGCCCCAAAAATATATTTTACGCCCCAAAAATATGTTTTACGCCCAAAATTTTACGCCCTAAATATATGTTCTACGCCCCAAAAATTTACGCCCAAAAATATGTTTTACGCCCCAAAAATTTACGCCCCATTTCATTATTTTACGGTTTGGTTTTTTTGTGAGTAGGGCATAAAAAATGAATCGTAAAACAAAAAATTAGGGCGTAAACACAAAAATTGGGGCGTAAAAAATGAATTGGGGCATAAAAAAATAAATCCGGCTCACTTTTTACGCCCCAATTCATTTTTTTACGCCCCAATTTTTTGTTTTACGGCTTGTTTTTTTTTTTTTTTTTTTTACGGCTTGGTTTTGATGTTTACGGTTCACATTTTTGTGAGCACATTCCAAAATGTTTACGCCTTGGTTTGGTAGGCGTAAAACATTCTAGGGCAAAACTAGGGCATCTTTTACGGTTTGGTTGCAACTTGCAAGGCGTAAACAATTTTACGCCTCACTTGGGAAGAATCACAAGGCGTAAAAACTAGTTTACGCCTCGGTTTCATATGAAATCCAAACCGTAAAACCAGCTGGTGCGGAAAAAAACAGCCCCAAATCGATGATTCTAACCTAAAAAAACAATGAAAACATGATTGAAAACATGGGGTTTGTTCAGAATTGTTTTCGCCATCTTTAATTTTAATCGAGACAATGAATTTTTAGATCTTTGATATAGCAAATTGGATCTATCGTTCTTCTTACTACTGATTTTAGGGCTTGGGTCTGATTCTTTTTTATTTTTCTTTGTGGGTTTTGAATCTGATTTTAGAATGCAAAGGTGATGTTTTTGCTTGGTTGTTGTTTTTGCTTGCAGGAAGACAGTGGCTTTGATTTTGATGGTGGTGGATTTGGACGGTGGCGGCCGTGGTGGTGGAAGATAGTGACTATCATTAATTTCTGCTGATAGTATGTATCAGAGATGGTGTAATCTATTATCAGGGGTGGTGGCGGGATGGTGGTGGCGTTGGTAGTGAAGGAGGAGAAGAACATGGTTGTTCGTTAGCCTATTTTATAAAGGTAAAACTGTCTATTTTATAAGGGGTTTTTGGTTTTGGGTTTTGATGACCCTATTTTGTCACCCTTTGAAGTGCCAAAGAAAAGTCTGCTGTGCCAAAATCAGCACATTATACTTTCCCTTGTAAGGACTGTTCAGGGTCTTGGGGCAAAAGCTTAATGGACATGCTTTAGGGTAAAGAAAAGCCCACTAAAATAGATCACTCCAGACCAAAATGGTACTGATGGCCATGGTTACCTGAGATTTGCATTTGTGAATCAGAAATTCAACAATGACCTGAAATGTATCCTTTGGGACTTGGATATTTTACTCTATGATCTAAAATTGAATTGCACATTCCTTTGGACATGGACTGAAATGTTTTTCTATGTTTACAGTACTAACACCATTTTCATTTATCAAAAACATCTTACAAAAAAAAAAAATTCTCATCAAAACAACAAAACTGTACAGCCGAGACCTCATCCTCCGATGTCCCTTCCATTCCATCCAGAAGAAGCATAATCTTCTCTCAAATATTTTCTCTTCTCTTCACTTCTCTGGGGTTTCTTTCTTGTTTTCAGCTTCTGCGCTAAACAGCTTTACAAACTTCGTGTCAGTTGCAGGGGTTTCAAAATTCTATTTCTGACAGA
>JAJJMA010293059.1:33395-47859 GCA_023529015.1 Papaver nudicaule
GAATATCTTGGTGTATTCCCCCAGATTAAAGCTATCTCTGCGTAGTTTACAACAGGCTTGCATTCTGGACCAGTAATACACTGTAATCAGCTGCTGTTTGGTATCATTGATTGAGATGGGCGCCTATCCTCAGCTGCCCGAGAACTTAAGATCTTCTGAAGAGAACGGTATTGTAACCTAACACTCTCTCCGCTTCCAAGAATCTGCAAGCGGTACCTACAAGAACAACGAGTTTGATAAATATGATAGCTTGATATATTAAAATTGCGCCAAATGGGCGAAAATGACGATTACAGAAACTGTAAATGCTGGGTTGGCGTTGGCCATCTCAGGAAAAAAGAATAGAAAAAATGTTAAGTCATCTCTAAGTTCTCCATACATATGCATATTGTTGTTTCAAACTTAGGAGCCAACAGTAGGACTTCCAAATTACAGTGACCAGTTGCATCATATTCAAAGTGTACAATGAAAAGAATGTAAACTAAATTCCTCATAACTTTCCATCTAGTAGACCGGCAACAAGACAATAATTAATTGCAACTGCCAAAAAGTCCAACGTTTAGTGATGAACAACTCTTAAATGATCGTTATTTGAGCATGAGAGTGTACTGTGTAGTTCACTAACATCAGTTTTACGTGTTAAGAAAACTAATATGTATTTTCAAATGCATGTACAATCCATTCACACGTTAATTCAAGTTTAAAGTAGAAATAACCGGAACGAGCATCTGCTCGTTAAAAAAATAAGTCTTATGCACCTTTAAAATTAGAGAAAAAGTCGATTACTATATCGTCCATGGTAGTACACAATAGTTCTCAAATATGAATCTTCTCTCGAGTATTAAAAACTGATTTGCCAACTCACCAGCCATTGAGACACTGAGTTGTGATGACTGCCTCTCTTCCCACAAATTTATCCGGAGTCCTCTTATTTCCCTGCATGACAGTTCAGTTGACCTTCAGCATACAAAATATCAAAGCAGAAACCTGCACAAGTATGATGTTCAAAGCGTGTCGGACCCCACCTTTATTACCACTTTTTCATTAACAGAAAATGGATACTGCACCCCTCTATGATGCATCTGGCTGTTGTTTTCATTACTCATCTCAACATTTTCCTGAAGAAAACTAAATTAAGAAATTCGCAGCACAATATCTGAGATTTATAAATTGACCTCAATTTATATCATGTTTTTTACAAGATCTGACATCTTATACTCAGTGACGCGTGAACATGGATGTGAGTAGGCACATACATAACTAGAAAAAAAATCACAGCTTTCTTATGATCTAAAACACAACCGTTTATAAGAAGTTTAGACAAGTTACCAAATTCGTCCAATAACTGGTAATACTGTTATATGCTGGGGATAAGTAGAAACTAATGGTCCTTATCAAAATTTTGATATGTCACATTAACTTCTTAAACTACAGAAAGTAAATGGTTGCAAGCACAGTCAATTAACCAAGATGTCTGACTCCTAAGAATTTCTCTCACAAGTTTCCTTCACTGCAGAGTGCCGACAAATAACAAACTAATTCTTCATGCTTTTGCAATCTGGGAAGAAACTGTATAGTGAAGCTTACAACATTAACTAATAACATGCATTAAGATAGTAAATAAGCACATTTCTTTCCCTAGCATGGATGTTAATTTTATCCAATTGAGACGGGTATGTCGCTAATTTAACGACGACTTAACCATCATACAGTGTCATTTGTGAACCTAAAAGGCATTTATGAACGTAATGTACCATATTTAGCCTCTTCACTGTATCCACGTTTTCGCCGACTTCTTTTCGGCGTTTCCGGAGAGCTGCGTTATGGAAGAGTCTTCGGTCATCCTCATGCTTCACCGCAGCAGCTGCAGCTCTCAAAGCTGTGGAATTTAGCAAGGACACAAAAAGGTATTAGGCAAGAAAGTGAGTTAAAAAAAAAATCAAAAACTTGAGGGAATAAAAACTGAATTATGAAGTACCGTGATTGGGGATCAAAAACCCACTCTTAATCTCTGCATTGCAAAGGCAACATCTGCACTGCATCCAAACAATTTGACTTTCAATACTATCTTTCATATTTTATTATTTCGAAACACTAAGTGAAATTCACTTTACAAGAGAAGCCACGGTTTAGAAAACCAGCTGTTGTTGCACGGAAAAAAGTAAGAGGAATCAACTCCACTCGAGCAACACACATCAAGTCTATTGTTATCATACTGTGGTGCTTTCTCAAAGTTGTCTTTGTTTATCATTGAGAAACAGAGCATGTAGACACTGACAAAACAAAAAAGTGCCAAAGATTTCATGATTTTCGTGAAGGAGCATACTTGTAGCACTTACTAGTAACCTAAGAGAAAATTCCTGGTACTCAACACCTGAGAAACAAGGAGATGTACCACAAGTGATCTCGTACATCCAGATCCGTTCAGAAAAATGAAAAAAATGCTATCATATGCATGCTGATGCTCAAACAAGGTAGTAACATGAAGCACTATTGCACTAGCCCACAAAGTGGCTTCTGTGAGAAATTTGTATAGTTGGAGCAGAAGGATCTAAGGTCTTATTCACGGTTTCAGCTCCAAGATAGCTTTTCCTCACCCAGGAACATATTTTGATTTCTAAACCTAGTTTAACCATTAAACACGGCTACATCAGTTATCAAAGATGTCATTTCCATTTGTCTCCTCCAAAACCAACTCTGTACCATTACTGCCCTATATTTTAGAAAGATTACGTACAATCAAGAGAATAAATAAAAATATCACTGTTCCAACTTACCGCTTCAAGGACCTTTCTCAACATAAGACCACCAAACGAATGCCCGCACGAAACAACCATAGCATCTTCAAGAAATGCACCACTGTAAAACCAAAAGTAACAGGAAATATTTAGGAATTGATCTCCGCATCGAAAGAATACACATCGAACATGATTTAATAGAGAATAAGTAACAACAGAAATGAGACTACAATTTGAAAACAATTTTTTTGGCCAGTGAAGATTTACTCACGATAATGGATCTGAAAGAACACTTCTCAAGGATGGATCCTTGGTCAAATTCCCTTGCACTTCCTGTGGACCAAACTTATGAGGGTAAGTTATTTGAGGGATCAAAAGAAGCAGGACCTAGTTTTAATTACTGACGTAAATGGAACTGGATATTACCACATCGACCTGAAATCAAGGTGGATTACTTTTTAATAGTTTTATCCTTCAAAGAAACAATGGGGATAGATTGCATGAACTTAAAAATGACCTAATTATCCAGCCCTAAAACATAAATACAAAGATGAACATTTCATTCTTCATATCACAACAAATAGAATGGCGAAAACCAGGGAGTTGATGACAGGTGAGAGACAGACTGACAGAATAAACTGTGTCACTTTTTTCGTGGTCTCTCCCATCTCAACCCACTTTTTCATGTATGAGGTGCATGTGTCCAGAAGTTAAAGACTCACATAATTGTTATCAGGATGGTTACACGCTACATCTTCTTCAGCTGAGAGGTCATCCATGAACTGGCTTACAGAGATTGGTACATAGCTTTGAGGAGTTACATGACCAGCTTTAGCGATTGGAGAACAATCTAATATAGCATTACTTTGAGGCATGAGCCTAAATGCCAGTGATGTCCTAAGCACAAGTCAAACACACGCAATTTGGATTGTATTATTTAGGTCCCTTTGAAAATGCATTTCAACAACTAACCAACATGACCGAGCAAAAAAAAAAACAACTAACCAACATTGTACAATCTCGCGAAAAGCCAAAATCATGATGACTGAACTAAAAAAATTAAAAAAGGGGGAAAATGAAGAAGAAATTTATAAACTAACCGTCCACTACTGCTGCTAATGGAAGAGTAGTCAGTTGCAGCCCTATATGAAGCAGCAGGACGAAGTCCAGCAGTAGCATGGCTGAGTGCCTTCCCTGTCAGCAGCAAAAGATCCCCAGCGCTGGACCCTCCATCAGCGAGGTACCAACGACTATTAGGATCGCAAACCTAAGCAAGAAAAAGCTGAAAAGAATGATTTGAGGATCACATTAAACCAAAATTTACATAATCATCAGGTCCATTCCCAATTTTTAATTAACAGTTCGAACTAATATACTACCTGAATTCCAGGATTGTCTGAGGCGATTAGCGTCAGCAATCCTTTCTCAATTTCGCTATTCATGGATGGTTTTCCTCCACCAATAGCACCCTTCCCAGTTTGTAAGGAAGCATGAGAATAGGCCGCAACTAGCACCGATGAGGATACTTCATTCGCAGACAATGGGGTATCATCAAGTAAATGGTTAAAAACACTGCCAGGTAGTTTGCACAACAACAACAAAAAGAAGAGTTAGAGATCCAAATGCTGTTTGCGACAGTATTTAATGTGCTTTGACATAAAAACATAAAAATGCATCAGCATTACTCGCTACGTAAACGGAGATGTCTAGCTATTGCACACAGAGCAGCACGAGCAGCCTTTCCCATGCATCTAAAAACATCAGACATGCATGGGGGAGACGAGTCACCATCTTCAAAAGCCCTGCCAGGAGATCAGTGAAATAAGTAGTGTTGTAACTGATGTGAGATGAAGGTAAAACAACTCGATATGATACAAAGTACAAACAGAGAACCATATACTTAAAAAGGAAAAGAGGCACTTTTGGTCCAATGTGATCTATTGATGTTAATGATAGGTATGCCACTACTCAAAGTGCAGCCTTTCCATTAAAAAAATCCAGCAAAGATATGTAATGAATGGTGTAATGCTTGACCTTCCATAGGAAACCCCAATTTGACATGCGCGATAACCTCTGTCAGCGTAAACGTAAAGAATACCTAAAAACTTTTAAGGACATCTCGCTAAAGCCATTGATCCAATAAACTGAAGCCAGTTCAAGACATTGATCCAACCACACGGCAAAACTTAAACTCTGAGTGATGCCGCTACTGAACTGTACTGTAGATTCTCCCCAATCTCTCCAACCTTATCAATAATTACCTTCAACTATTCTCGAAGCCTCATATCGTGTCATTAAGAAAGTTTTAGTGTTTTACCTTATCTTGATTTGGTCATAAATCCTACTACACTGATTAATATTGTTACGATAAAATTTTACATACCAAGTTATTCAGCTTTGTAATTGATTATAAATGCACCAGCACAATTAATTCACTAGATCTAGCATTTAAAAACCATGGGGACGAAAATTTGCATCAAATCATGCACTAATTCTTCCATTAAACTAGGTAATATAACTTCGATTTCAGGGTCATAAATATACCAAAAAAGTCATATTTAAAATTTATCATTTTCTACCTTCCTGCTCTGTACATATAAACCCCTTTACTGGGTTTAACCCAATTCCCCGACGCAGCAGTAACACCAACACCGCCGCCATTCTGAGCCCTTGTTCTAAAATACAACCTTGACGACTCTAATCCACATCTAATTAAGGCAGCATCATCACTTCCAAGTTCAATAACAACTGCATTATGTCTCATTAATGAACCAGAAAGAGCTTCTACTGATCTACTATACATCACCCCAGGTGCTCCATCATAAGCCATAATATCAGAAAGTCTAACCCTAGCTACTGGTGTCACAACCCCCGTTGGTGTCTCATTAATTGGATGTGCTGTTGCAATTGCCTCTGGTACAATAACATTAGGAATATTTTGAGTTTGATGATGCTGATAATGGTTCAGGTTCTGGTTCTGATGTTGGTGATCAGAATGAAGTAGTGTGGAAGATGAACGATTACTGTTAATGTTTTGGTTCTGGTTCTGATGTTGATGATGATGATGAGGTGGAGCTGAAGATGACGGTGGCAAAGAAAGAAACCCCAAAGAGAGAGAAGCTGATGTCTGGTGATTGTTGTTTGAATCCGATTGAGTTGCCATTAATGGAGATGGTGTCATAACAGGAGGAGGAGGAGAAGACATTTGCATAATGATCCCAATCAAAAGATTAAGATCATTTTAGGGTTTCATAAGACACTGTGATTTCAAGAAATTCATTTCTTGATAACTGAAAATGAACAGAAAAATTAGGTTGGAGATAAATTAGGGTTTTTTGGTTTACTGTTTCGTCTCTACCTGAGAAGTTTTTTTTCTTAGTTAAAGTGTGAGTTCGAGCAGGTAGTACTGTTTTTTTCTTCTTTCTATGATACCTTTTTTGTCTCTTTGCTACTTCTAGTATTATTATTTATCCTAGAAACTCCGTGGACATTCAAGTTCAAAGTTCAAACCACTTAGTCTAATGGGAGTGCTATCTAGCATGCATCATAAAATCGGTAGGTAGCGGTGCTTAATTTATTGGTGTGTGCTAGATAGCAATGCTAGTTATCAGTCTAGCGCTGAATCATATAGCGGTGGGGAGTTGAATGGTAAAGTGTCAGATAATCTCAGTCATCAGATCTAAAATATACGTTATCAACCACCAGATCTAATGAGAATATTCGTTTTGGCGATGAATCATTGAGCGTTGGTTCACTTTTTCACCGTTGAATCATTCAGCACCAAACTAGCAATGCTACTTCGAATGCTACTTATTTCTAGAGAAGTAGCATTCAGGGAATAGACCACGTTTTTCGTAGCACTAGCACTCTCGTTAGACTTAGCCTAAGGTCTATGGGACTTGGCAAAGGAATGCCTTTGTCAGGCCAGGTGGCCTAGCAAAACGATGTATTTTCCATCAATCGATGGTATTGATGAAAATTCTATTGATATTGCCCTAATTTCCATCGACACTGAACAAGTTTTCATCGACTCTTTAGATCCTGAACTAGTATCTTCTTTCGCGGTATCATGCTTCCTTCTGTTCTTCCTACCAGATCTCTGATTTTTTTGTAAGCTATGTGCCCTCTTCATTTTTTTTCATTAATATTGTGCTTAGTAAGCTACTGCGTTTTCACAGAGCTAGCTAAACCGTACTTTTTCTTCCTAAAGCTTCGACTTACGGTTCAATCACCATTGGTTGAAGGAGGAGTTTTAGGTCACGCCACTCAGTTTTAATATTTACCTATTAGACATGTTGTATGGCATTCCAAAGTGATGAGACGGGTCATGTCTTATCTTTCCATACTTCGTTTACCAATTTCAAACTCAATCCAAGATAATATTCAAAATGAAAACATTGTCTAGTCTTGTCAAATTAAGTTGAATTATATCTTTGAAAATATGTGTATAAATACAACGAATGCTAACATCTCACGTTTCATAGTTTAGTTCAAAGATTTTCATCCAACCAACGCTTAATTTCATGAAAATGCAAAAGTGATAGAAAAGTATGACAGTAACGATGAAGAAGTTACCAAGAAAAACAAAACAATGGTAATTAGGAAGTTCTTTGTTTAACTAGTTGCCAACATTCGTTCATACTAAGAGAATAGGTTATCTAATTGTGTGAATAGTTTCAAGATCATACTTTGTATCCATAAGATCTATTAGAATATGGTGCTGCAACTTTCGATTATTTTTAACAGCATCTTTGGTATCATCAATAAGCAGAACATCATTAATTTCGAATACCTAAAAAAACATAATATAAATGATATGAAACAACTCATATGCAACATGTACCATATTTGTTAACTCATGAAATGAAAGATCTAAGTAACCCATGCAAATGAGAACGTTTAAGTAATTATAGCATATGAAGACAAGAGTTTGTTGATTTCCACTTATTTAGTGATAGGCATGTGGTTGATGCAAGAAATATTATTGATGTATTAAATGTGTAAAAGATATTGAATACAATACAAGATTGATTATCTTTTTTTGTACGGTCTATGTGTTTTTTGTTTTTTTTTGAAGCATTTCAAAGTGTCATGTCTACAAGTCTGAAAATATTAAAACTCCAATTAATTTGTGAATCAAGTTTCATATCATTTGGAACATTCTGATTTTGATTTTGATTTTGATTTAATTTGATAATGGTTCCGGTTGTGATTTTGATGTTGATGATCAAAATGAATTAGTATGGAAAAAGAACGATTACCGTTACTATGATCACTTTGTTGACGATGAAGAGCTGGAGCTGATAAAGAAGATGACAAAGAAAGAAACCCTAAAGAGTGAGAAGACGATGTCTAGTGATTGTTGTTTGAATCCGATTGAGTTGTCATTACTGGATATGGTGTCATAATAGGAGGAGAAGACATTTGCATTATGGTCCTTATCAAATTTTTAAGATCATATTAGTTTTAGGGTCTCATAAAAATGTTTAGTTTCAAGAAATTCACTTCCTGATAACTGAAAATGAAAAGAAACATTAATTTTTTTTCTATTTTAAATGAAGATAAATTAGGATTTTTTTGGTTTTACAGATTCGTCGCTCACCTAAGAATTGATTTTCTAAATTTAGAGTTAAAACTAGTGAGTTCGAGCAGGTAGTATATTGTGTTTTTGTTTTTTACTATGATACCCTTCTTATGTTTGTTTTAATTTCGGGTATACTCTTTTCTCTCTTTGTTAATTGTAGTGTTTATTCCGGAAAATCTATAGACATTCCAGTTCAAAATTCTGATAACTGCACGGAAACATTAAACTATTGTTTTGTGACCAGAACTGACCCGCAAAGAGGCTCTGTAAATCGAATATGACTGAATTGCCTTCCACTCGACATCCATCAGCATAAGACCAATAGGTGTCCCCAAATTTCCTCGAGAGTGCACCCTGTCGTGGTGGACCGAAGTGTATACAACAATGTCATCATCATCATATCCACCATACACATAATCATTGCTTTTACTATTTCCTCCACTAAAATGACATCATATGTATAACCATCATCATCACCATCTATTGCCATGCACTTGCATAATTCACTAATAATTTGTCTCTCCACTTCAATTGCCCACCCCTAATAGAGCAATACTCTCTAATATCTTGATTGGATCATGTACAAAGAGTTCTCCAAGAATACCTACTCAATCACAACGGTTTGGTCCCACGAATGTTACCCATGGAAACTCCTGATGTTTCACAGATATGATTTTTTTTTCTTTGATCATATTATGCTAATAATGCGGCTAACTACATATTAAATGAAATTAAGATTCTTGGGCAATATTTTCGATCTTATACACTTTTCATTCATCAACAAGGACTAAAAAATTCATTAATATTGCCATTCAACCAAACAAATTCTGTATTTTTCATTATCTTTTTCAAAATATTACATATTTTCAAGAGTTCGTAACACTCATCAAACAGACACATTTTCCCTTTAACACCAAGGTATTCAGTTCAACCCAAAACAATCTAAAATCGAATTGAAGATAAGTAAGTATGTTTAGTAAAATGACTTAATCATTAGAACAATATCGTATACGTATTGCACCTCTTTTTCAATGGACCGCATAATAGCCAAGCAGTTGTATATCTTCTTTTTTACATACCTCTGTCTATTATCAAGGGCTAGCTAGTGTTATTCTGCCTTTAGGATTTCCCAAACCAGCTAAGAATTTTCAATTACACGTCCCTCAAATAGATTTATAGGTGTTGAATCATCATAAATAATTGGATTCATTGTTTTTATAATGTACGATTCCGTAAGTGCAATGTCTTCTTCTCTTGCAAATCTTACCATATTGAATCACACTACAAATATATACTTATACTAGACATGTAGATGATGAAAAGTAAAATCAATATATTGTGGTAAGTTTAGTTGTAGGAGGCTGGTTTTTCTTTCGGTGTATGTTTGGTTAAATTATGTGTTCAGTATTGTTATCTTTGCTATGCACTATGGTGGGTAATGGTATTCTTTTGTTGCATTTGCATGTGTTGATGGTGGATTTTAGAGTATGGGTAAAAGTGTAAAACAACATAGTGGACTTAGAATATGCCTACGTTAAAGGATGAAATTTTGCACCACCCAACGAGGCATAATGAACCACAATGTAACTAGAAGAGCAGGACCGCTGCGACGACCCTGGTTAGACAAGGAATGCTCTGGCCAGCACCATCTTATGGTCACACGCCACCCTTGTTATGCTTGACCATTACGTGGCCAAGCTCCTCTTTGGCCAGCACCATCTTATGGGCACATGCCAACCTACAATGTAATCAAGAGCGCAGGACGCTGCAACGACTCTAGTTAGACAAGAAATGCTCTGGCCAGCACCATCTTATGGACACACGCAACCCTTGTTTTGCTTGGTCATTACATGGCCAAGTTTCCCCTAGCCACTAGGCCAAATTCTCCAAGGGGATGGCGCTGGCCATCCCTGGCCACTAGGCCAAACTCAAACCATTCAAGGGGATGGCACTGGCAGCGCCATCCCTGGCCACTAGGCCAAACTCAAACCATTCAAGGGGATGGCACTGGCCATCCCCGACTATTAGGCCAGACTATTCAAGGGGATGGCGATGGTCATCCCTGGCCACTAGGTCAAATCATCTAGGGATGGCGCCGGCCATCCCTTGGACACTAGGCCAAATCATTTAAGGGATGGCACTGGCCTTTCCCTAGCCACTTGGCCAAACCCAAGTCACGATGATAATCTGTGATATCCCTGACCGCTTGGCCTAAACCTGATTTTGGACTATGTCATAACCTGGCCACTTGGTCAGATTAAACTTACAGGTTGCGCACGCTTATGGCGTGCTTTGGCCATCTATGGCCAAACCTGTTTTCATGATCCGTTCTGCTTACCTCTCATGGCAATGCAACAAAAGTAATCTCATGTGAATATTACTTTAGCCAATCGCATGTTTGAGGTATTTCTTAAGTATCCATGTTCTCCAACACAAAAGTCATCTCACATCCTTAAGGTAAGTATTGCTAAAGACCCAACTTCCGGTAATGGCAAGGTCAACGAAGTCAATACGAATTGACTCGAACGACGAGCCATACACATTATTCAACAGAGATGTCAAAACGTGTCATAAGTGGGGGGGTTTACATTAGGGTTTTGGTCTGGCGGTCTACGGAAGTTGTGGCGTGACACCCCACTTAGAAAGAGGCTATACTCGTAGGAAATACTGGGGTAATGGGTAGTGGGCATGACTGGCAGTTAAGTTATCTCTACGGGAATAACTCCATCATTCCACTATTTCCATTTTACTATGTTCCTCCACCATTAACAAAGAGATCAGGGTATTTCTGAACATACTATAAATAGATGACTATATCTGTTTCCAAGGACAATTCACCTCAACTTAACACAGCTCAACTTAACTCAATTCATCTCGATTCATCTTTCATTTTCGAGCAAAACCTGAGACTTGGATCCAATTGAGAAATCCTTGAGAAATCAGAAGGAAAACCAAGTTGTCTTTGACAATCATCATCTTCCTAAGTTATTCAGAAACCACACACATTACCCATTTTCAACCAAAAATACTTGATGTCACTCTTTCTCTGCTTCCCTCCCTAAGACCAACCCTATCTCCTCATCTACGACCGAAGCAAGTCTGAAACATCCATTGTCTTAATTTAGGCTAGATTTTTTCGACTTTGAACTCTCAAACTTCAAAGTACTCTTTTGCAGTACATTGTTTTCCAGGGTAAAACAATTGGCGACCACAGTGGGAGATCGATCTCTCGGTTTAAGAAAATTTCATTTTTATTCAAGATGGTTGAGCTTAGGTCAGGGTCTGATATTAAAAACTCAAACTCCTCCACCCTCCCTGCCGATGAATTTACGATGTGTCCCTATGACTCAAACACCAGCTTCGACAACACGGGAGAATGTATCGTTCAGAAAACCAAAACCATAATGGATCAGTTATGTGAAACTCTTTATCTAGATGGAGTCCAGCAAAAAGAAATGTTTGTAGCTTTGCGCCATGTGCTCGCCGACAGACGTTTACCATTCGAGGAAAATGAGGAACAGCCTACGCCGTCCTCGAGGAAGTCAACACAACGTGCGCCACCCCCTGAGAAGCCGACCCAAAAAACTTACAACTGGAAGATACTGGCAGAAAATTGCTGGGGCTCCTCACTGATGAGCGCATAAATATTACATATTTACACTCATATTTGCACTAGCAAAATCTTGTTATTTGATTAATAATATTTAAGCAATTTACAAGAAATACAAACAATTCCGATAATACGACGAGAAAGAAGGCAAAAAGAAGCAAAAGAACAAGAATTACTGTAGGCGGACACTGCTGGTTCTATAGGAGTTATGAAGACAACCGCGTTTTTACAAAGAAATAACAGAATTATTAGAGGCGGGCTTCTTCAATATAAATTACTACTTGGGGCCGCCTCATTATTAAGATCCAGTCCGCTCGATAAGGGTCACTCTCTTGTTTGAAATAAAAAAGACGCAATTTTTCTTTTTCTTCAGTTCAGTTCTTACTGAACTCGCTGCTGCCATTGTTGTCGGATCACCCATGAGCAGCTGATGATTACCAAGGGTTACGAGAAGATTTCGAAGACAAGAAGAAATAGAATAATGGGTATCAGACGTTCACAATTTTGGGTCAATGAAGAAGTTGATATTACTGTCTGGATTTTGTGGTCGTGTGGTGTTTGGATGATTTAATTAAGATATGATTTGGAGTCCCAGCAGTGTTAGGATAAATGGACTTTTGTCGAATGTTAATTCTCTCCAGGGTACTTGAGATTGACAGCAATTAATGGCCATGTAAACATGTTGGAAAAAGTTGGTTTTGTGTTGCTCACTAATGGTGATTGAATGAAAGAAATGGATGAGATAATGAAATGTATGATTATGAATAATGGGTTGTTGTTTTATCGGTGAAATTGTTGCAGGGAAGGAGATACAGTGAGCTAAGATACACCAGCAAGTTCATATATGCATCATAAGAGAAACGCATATAATGTGTTTACATAAAGGCCTGAGAGACCAAGTCTGTAGCAAGTTCTTCACCAGTGGTTAATCATCAATTCTGGTGAGTTGATGAGAAGGCTTAGGACATGAAATTAAAGGCAAGAAGATAGTGAAGAAATGGGTGTTGCTTTCCATGGGTCTTGTGAATCTTTGCAAGAGTTAGAACGTGATTTAAAAGTCATCTGGGTTCAGGAAAGAATGGGTTCGAAGTGGATTGGTTTTGGGTGGAGTTTTGATGGATATGAAACCGTATGTTTCTACAAAGAGTTTATGCCGGTAAAGTTTGGATCCCTATGGCTAGAAGAGGTGGATAGAAGAAGTGGAGAACATCACGAAAATGGATTTAGACAGCATTTTTTGATCAGACAAAGCAGGAGAATGAAGTGTTGTCGGGTTAATGGTGATGAAATGAAGCATTGGTGGTTTAGCTAGTTGTTTCAGACGAACCAAGGATTGAAGTTGTAATGGGATAGTTGAGTATTGTCTGATGGTCTTAACCAAGTTAGGAGGGTAACTGGGCTTTAATGTTCGAACAAGGGATGATTTGGAAGCCTGGGTCAGAGAATGGAAAAGTGATATAGTCGGTGGATTATTTCTCATTCATATAAAAAGGAAGCGCAGCTACACGGAGGGGGATATACAGATTATAGGGTTGGAGTCTTGTGACTCCAACAATTCTTTTCTGATATTTATTTTCTTAGGTTTTAGTAACCTATGTGTTGCTAGATTACTTGTTAGGGCTAAGGATGAAATTGTGAATGTCGGATTATTTGTTTTCTTGAACAAAGATTGTATATCTTGTGCTTAATATAAATTGTTTGGTGTCTCCATAATGGTTCTTTGCCTTTAACCCCTTCATGTTTTATGCCAAGTATATCTCATAGTTCGGTATGAGACGATTCCATCTTATCGACCTTGTTTGCTATCGTTTTATGATCATTCTTTGACTCTTTATGCCAAGTATATAAAGCACTTTGGATACTATTTTTGGTCAAGACCAGACATACCATTTTGGAATTATGATTAACAAGACTTTTGTGAGAGAATACAATTCATTCGATTTTACAATGGATTCTTGAAACCCTGACGTCTTTTTCATATTGATTATTATTTCTTTTTATCTACACCGGTATCTTTAACACTCTATGTGGGACAACCCGTATTTGCTGTTGTCTACATCTCGACACCGTACACTTGCGGTATTACAAGAGTCGGTTTTCCGACCGATCAAGTATTTGGCGCCGCTGCCGGGGAGTGGTTTGAAGATACACTAGTAGATAATTGCTGATGGATTTTTATCGAGATGATTCATCGTCGAAACAATCATTGGGGGAGCATACGTATGGTTCACAGTACAAAGAAAATCTGGAACAAAACCGTATCAGGTATGGAAATTGTGATCAACGTTATTTCGAATCTGAAGATTATTCACATGAGTACCAAACCCAATATTATGGGGATAATTATTTATATGAAATAGGTGAGCAATCTCAGAATATGGTGACGAATGATGTGTCCAAACCTAGAACTCGTAGTTTGGAAGAAACTCTTCTTTTGTTAATGCAGACCACTCAAGCATCTATACAAAATTTGGAACAACAGGTGTGTAGGGGGTAAAACCCGACGGACCACGTGTCTCGCATCCCAGGCAT
>JAJJMA010293063.1:0-10297 GCA_023529015.1 Papaver nudicaule
CCACATATGGCATGAAGAGGGAAGGGATCCTGCAACAGATTTATGCTTGATCAATACTAATGCCATGATCACAAGTTAACCAAATCACACTAGACATTATAAAATCAGTACCTGGCATGCACTTCTGTAAACAGACATGAAAAAAGAAAATGACTCCTCGCTGGGGAAGTACAAGCCCTCGTGATCAAGGTTTTCCATCACATGTATCCAGTCGGTATCAGGAGCCTGAAGAAACAGCCAAAAAGTAAATGATACTCAGATCAATCAAAAACGAGTATGCAATGAAAGATCAAGGTATCAATGAGAAAAGGTAACTCACAAGTTGCTTAATTGATTCTATGAGAACATCAACATTCCACGTGCTCAACAACGATGGATCATCAAAAGTACTTAATCCAAGAGCAGAGCAGAACGTCGAATGCGTGCTCTCATCCTCCAAGACGACATGTGTGCGTGCAATCGTGCTTAGTATCTTTGATATTGTAACTTCGGTCAAAGGTAAAAAAAGAGACAACACTTCTTTGCAATGCGAAACATTCACAGTACATCCATAACCAAGTTCCTTAACAATATCAGCCATGCTCATCTCCTTCTCTATCTCCTCCAAAATGTCATCAAATTGATCGTTTTCACCGTAAAACAACTCCAATCCCCTGCCAAACACACAAACCGTAAACAAAGCCAATTAAATACAGTGATTTTCATGGTTCAAACGCATAACACAAAACAAAAATATCATCAAATTGATCATTTTCACCATAAGACAACTCCATTCCCTGCCAAACAAATGTTCATGGTTCAAACGCATAACACAAAACAAAAATATCATCAAAATGATCATTTTCACTGTAAGACAACTCCAATTGCCTGCCAAACAAGCAAATAGTAAATGAAAGCAATTGACATACAGTGACTTTCATGATTCAAACTCTTTATCATCTTTTTACTGTAAAAATCTCCAATTGTCGGCCAAACACGCAAATTAGTAAACGAAAGCAATTGACATAAAGTGACTTTCATGATTCAAACTCTTTAACATAACAAAAAAATATCATCTTTTTACTGTAAAAATCTCCAATTGCCTGCGGAAACACACAAACCGTAAACAAGGCCAATTAAATACAAAGGTCTTCATGATTCCAAACTCATAACATACAACAAAAATATCATCAAAAATGATAGTTTTCACTGCAAAACAACTCCAATTGCCTCCTAAACACCCAAATCAATACTCCCTCCGTCCCACATTACTTGAGCTATCTCAACTTTGCACAATTTTTAAGGTAAGGAGGAGGGAGAGCTATTTTTTATTATTTTTTCCAAGTATGCCCTTATATATATCAAGATAGTAAAATTTAGAATTCGCATATCTCTCAAACTATGATACGTATATTTGTAAACTTTATATCGTTGGAAAGCATTTTAAAACACCTACGTAACAAGTATAAACACAACTATGCAATTATACATATTTCATATACCAAAATTTGGTAACAATAATCAATTAAAAGGCTAATTTTAGAAATATGACATATATATTTGAAGTAGCTCAAGTAATATGGGAAAAGAATTTAAATTTGATAGCTCAAGTAATGAAAATCAACAAAACCACATAAACGAACCTCATTTCATCGGGCACATTACACAACGGAGCCAACACCAAATCACTCTTCCTCCCCACCAACCCAACCATCTGAATAAACTTATCCACAAGCTTCTTCACACCATCCGTCCTGGTCAAAAACAACACAATACTCTGAATCCTCTCACTCGAACACTCATCAACAACCAACCCATTCCCATTCCCCTCACACAGCTCCTCGATATGACTGATAACAAAACTCTGCCCAACACTCCTCACATCCGAATCCCCGAAATCCGAAAACGCAAGCCCAAACGCAATCCGCTCCGAAACCGTAAACTCCAAATCACTCAACAACGGACCAAGGAAAAAACCAGACCCGTTTAGAAACCCGTCTGTACCCGTTAGGGATTCGCATAACACTGTGCTGAAATTAGGTTTAGATAACAAACACCTTATGATTGCAGCTAAGAGAGGGTTATGAATACTCTTGGGTTTGGAGTGATGGCGGTGGTGATGTAAGCAGGTTTGGAGTAAGATGATGTTTGATTCGAGATTGGAGGAGTCTATGAATTGAGTTTTTAGGGATTGGAAGACTGAATCGAAGTTGGAATCTGACAGGGAGTGGAGTAAGAATCGTATCTGAGTTGAAGCTGTTGAACCGAATGCAAGTACCATTTTCTAGGGTTTTTGTTTGCTGTGAGATTTGATTTTGATTTCTGATTTTGTTTTTATGAGAAGAAGAAAGGGGGAAAATCGATGCATTTATATTTATGGGAGTATAAGAAAAGATTGTATTTTTTGGGGGTTTTATTTGGGCCGTTGATTTGGATGTGGATTGGATTTTAGATCCGGGAATCTTGTACGTACATGTGTTACCTTTTGGCTGATGAATCTTCGAGATTGATGTTTTTCATAAATGTTTTAAGATTCCCACTACTTTACTCGTTATTTTGGGCCTCAACCTCAATCTAACAGGTCCAGCCCAGTTCGGCAGGAATCCAATTCTCGTAATTAGGGGCTAGCCCAGTCGACCAGCAATTCTCTCATAGTCTGGGGCCGGCCAGGAGTCTGATTCTTTAATAGCTTATTTGGATACCAAAGTACTTCTGACTTCTGCTTCTCCAGAAGTAGAAGTTGATTTCAGAAGTCAGAAGAAAAAAAAATTTGCTTCAGAAAAAGTTAAATTTTCTGTTTCTAGAAGTCATTTTGAAATTGTGGTACCAAACTAACTTCTGACTTTTTGTTTCCAGGAGTCAAAAAGTATCTTGTTGCCAAATTCTCATACTTTAAGTCGGGGGCATCTAGTCTTCGTTCTAGGAAGATCTCATAAAAACTTCTTTAACATATCAAAAAAACAAAAAACAAAAATGTCTCCAGGAGTGCAAAAACTTTGAATTTCAAAACCTCTTGATACTAAGTAGCGTAAGGTATATCCCTGCTAATCCTTATGTGGTGATTTTGGCGCTGCAGACCAAACTTTGGCGCTTCAAAGGGTGACAAAATAGGGTCACCCTAAATCAAAACCAAAAACCCCTTATAAAACGTAACAGTTTTACCCTTTCATGATATACATATCCTCTTCTTCTCTCATTCTCCACCTCTACTACCAACACCAGCACCACCACCACCTGTAAATACTAGCCGCCCTCTGCTCCCACCGCCACCGCCGCCACCACCACCACCACCACCACCAACCATTGAAACCACTGTATTATTATAGAATTTACGCCCCAGTATACTAAGGCGTAAGTTTTGGTTTACAAAAAAATTGGTTACAGAAGAATTTTACGCCTCAGTTGGTTATTTACGCCTCAATTGGACTACTTACGGTTTGGTTTTCTGTGAGCAAAATGATTTTTTTTAACTTACGGCTTGGTTATTTGAGGCGTAAATTTTCTTTTTCTTCTTTCTACAAAGGCGTAACCAAATGTATTGAAACGTAACCACCAAAAAGAACCAAGGCGTAAGTGTATAAATTTGGGGCGTAAATTTTATTTTTGGGCATAAATTTTTCGGGCGTAAATTTTATTTTTGGGCATACATTTTTGGGGCGTAATTTTTTTTTTTCTTCTTTCTACAAAGGTGTAACCAAATGTATTGAAACGTAACCACCAAAAAGAACCAAGGCGTAAGTAAAAGAATCAAAGCGTAAACAAAAGAACCAAGGCTTAAGTGTAAAAACATGGGGCGTAAGTAAATGAACCAAGGCGTAAGTGTATAAATTTGGGGCGTAATTTTATTTTTGGGCATACATTTTTGGGGCATAAATTTTATTTTTGGGCATACATTTTTGGGGCGTAAAATTTTGGGGCGTAAAACATATTTTTTGGGGCGTAAATTGTTTTACGCCCCAAAAAATAAACCGTAATTTTTTCCTTTCATTTTGCTCACACAAAACCAAGCCGTAACTAGGCCAATTGGTGCGTAAAACATATTTTTGGGGCGTAAAACAGATTTTTTGGGGCGTAAATTTTATTTTTGAGGCGTAAAACATATTTTTGGGGCGTAAAACCTATTTTTGAGGCGTAAAACATATTTTTGGGGCGTAAATTTTGTTTTGGGCGTATTTTTTTTTGTGGCGGCGGCGACTGTCGGCAGTTATTTTTTTATGGTGGTGGCGGCAATTATTTTTGATGATGATGTTAGTGGTGGCGGCAGTTGTAGTAGGTGGTGGGGGTGGTAAAAAGAATAGAGAAGAATATTATATAGAAAGGTAGGGTTTTAATTTAAACCTAAATGTGTAAGGGTAATTTAGACTTTGCATACCTATTTAGACATCCCTTATAACTACCCTTTGGATGGTTTTATTACTTTGAAGCGCCAAAGTATGGTCTGCAGCGCCAAAATCAGCACATTAATCCTTCGAGTAAGTTAGGCTTTTGGGCTTTTTGTGATTTTTGGGCTTTTTTAAGGATACACAGTAGTATACATAATTCGCACATTTTCCCATTTATCTGATTTTTGTGATTATAGTATATTGTATATGATCCCTTGTATATTATCCCATCAAAATATGAGAAACATGAGATGAGATTATAAGAAAATGTTTATATGTACAGTAAAATTATTGCCCATTTAACAATGAATTCTTCTTAAGCTCATTAAGCATGAGCATACCACCAGTCCCTTAAAGAAGTGAATACAGAAGGCTTCCCATTCATATTCATGGACCCTAAGCAATTTAAAAGAACAAGATGTAGCTAGGAAAAAAGAAGTTCACAATGCTCCGTGACTCGGGCGATTGAATCGGTGTCAACTCAAAGAAAAAAAATCTCAATCTTTTCTGTAAATCAACATCTTGTTCTACTAAATATCTCTCTCAAGTTTCACTCTGATCAGTTGGAATTGAATCTATTAAACTTAGATCTAGTTCAGAGAGCCTCTTTCCTCTAAATTTGCTCTGTTAAATCATCATTTTGCCTTCATCTACCGGGTCTGAAGATTACTGCTTCATATACAAAAGTCTACCGTCATTGTGTATCAAAGTCTGTGGTTTTTCTTATCAAATCTGTTTCTTCACAACTGGTTTATGATTAGTAGAAGCTAATCCTGAAACTTGGCTCTCTCCACCGGAACTCCCACCGTCGATCCGGTAAGTTGATGGTTTATACCAGGCATTAAATATCTGATAGCTCTCTTAAATTTGTGCAGGTACTTCTCCCTGCCCTCCCAACGGCCTTCCCACCTATTTTCTTTAATTCCTTCTTTTTTCGTTGACTCATTGATTTTCGGATTTCTATTCAGATGACTCATTGCTACTTTTATTTGTTTTTCTTCCTCTGTCAGTAAATGTCTCTCTTTTTCCGGTTTTCCCGCCCCCTTTCTTCTTCGTTCTCCCCCCCTCTCTCTGCTACTTATGAGGATTACTGTTCCATCTTTTGCTGATTTTATCAGCTCAAACACTTCTTTAAATAATCAGAGGTCAACATTAAAATCCAAGTGGGGGCTGGTTGCGCTATTTTTTTACGAGTTAATGGCCGCTGCTGCTTTCGCTACTCTCCATCAAATCAATTTTTTTGTGGTTGTGCCTTTGAGATCTTTCTGTGGATCGAAAATGGATGTTTGCAAAGATGTTTATGAGGCCCCTAAGATTCCGCCAGGATTGTTAGATGTTAATTCTAGTGAATCTGGAGGTGATTGCCTTCACTCTCCGGTTTCTACGGTGGGGTATATTTCAACTGAAGTATTGAGTTCTCCGTTTCCCTCTAGAAAAAGACATCCCCTGGATTTGGATAGAGGGGAAAGAAGCAAGATTCTGAGATCAAGCTTTCAGGCTTCTGTGGACGTGCAAATCCCATTTGCCTCCTATTGTTTTGTTCATGGGCCGCCGGTTGAGACGAACTGGTCCAAAGAGTTGGAGTTAGCTAGGCGTTGTGGTCCTTCTGAAGGCCGAAGAGATATGGGAAGGAATGGAAAATCCCAAGCTGTCTCTAATTTGTTCTCTGTTTTGGGCAAAAATGAGGTTATAAAAGAAATAAGTGACAGTTTTGATGAGGAGATGGTGAAGGTTTTGGTGACAGTAAAAGGTCAGATCTTGGAAGCTGCAAATCTGAAGGAAAAAAAGAAAGGAAAAATGGTTATGAAGGAAGGGGCTATGTCTGGTTATCAGTCCCTAAAGAGTGTCTCAGATGGCTCTAGAGAGAGACTTATTATGGGAGTTTGGAAGGCGGATGCAAAGTTCCCCATTCAGAATGCTTCTTCTGCTAAGCTGAAGGTGTCTAAGGAGAGTCATAAGACTTCGAAAAAACCTAGAGGGAGGCTATCTAAGGTCAAGAATTGTGCAAGTCAGAATGATGGAGTTCAAGAATTTTCTAGTCCAAAGAAAGCTAAAGGGAGTAAGAAAGGTGTTCCAAAGGGCTTAAATTTCAGAAGGAACAATTTGAGTGTGATAAATTTGAAAAGGAAGATCCAATCCATGATTGAAAAGGTGGAATCTGGTAGTGTGTCTCAGGTCCCGGTCCATGAAGTCCCTGGAACAATTTTCCTTTTCTCTCCTCTGTTTCTCCATGCTGCCTTCTCTTTTTCTCCCACCTGCACCATTCCGTCTTCTGTTTTTGCTTGCTTGGGAGCTACTGTTTCTCAATCTGTCATTATTTCTGGTTCTGCTTATTTTGTTGTTTGTAAGACCACTGGCCTTAACCCCTCATCTCTTCCCCTCTCCTCTCTGGTTTCCTCCTCCTCCTCTTCCCCCTCTTTCTTTTCCTCATTTTCAGTGGGTGGTGCTGTTGGGAAGATGGGAAGAAGTACGGCTTTAAAGCGAGGGCTAAATGATGATTGCGGGTTTCGCCTAATACTGTCAACTCTACCTCAGGTGTGGTGCTTCCTTCAGCTGGAGAGAGCCAGGTAACTTTGTTAAAATTAAATTTGGTGCTTTATTCAGAAGATTTTGTCCGTCTCAGTCAGCATGTGGTAATTATTAGGGTAATGTGCTATCAGTTAAGGTGTTTTTGTGGATCAAGTGAGTATAGTAGTTTAGTGGTTAGGCCGTTTTTTGCTCTTGTGTTTTGTTGGAAGTTGATCAGCTGCTCCCCTACAACAATGGTGCTTAATATGTTGTCTTGGAATTGCCAAGGGTTGGGAAAACCTTTCACCCGTACTCATCTCCAAACCCTCGTCAAAGAAAATAAACTAGAAATTCTCTTCCTATCTGAAACAAAGCAACCAGAATCTTTTGTCTCTTCAGTTATAAAAAACCTCCACTATAAAAACATGCACATCATAAATCCGATTGGAGTAATAGGCACGTCAGGGGGTTTGGCTCTTGCTTGGCATGAAAATCTTAGTCTTGAAATTCTTAATAGCTCTCAAAACCAAATCGATGCCATTATTACTGATGAGGGCAGTTCTATCTCTTGGCTTCTGTCATGTGTATATGGATGCCCAGATTCTAACAAAAAAACTAAAACCTGGGACTATTTCAGGGAATTAGCTCTCCATGTCGATATTCCATGGTTGGTGATTGGAGTCCTAAATTTTATCCTCTGTAAAGAGGAAAAAAGGGTGCTCATCAAATAAATGCTTCTCAAGCAAATTTCTTTAATAACATGATTAACAAGGCTAAACTGATGGACTTAGGTTTTGTAGGATACCCATTCACATGGTCTAATAAGAGGTCTGGATTAGATTTTGTCGAGGCACGGTTGGATCGTGCCTTTGGAAATGAAGGATGGCTAGACTGCTATCCTTCAGCAAACCTGTACCATTTGCCACCCATTGGATCAGACCACAGTCCCATCTTGCTGAGAACTTCTCCAATTTGGAAGGATGGTGCTAAACCATTTAAGTTCTTTGCTTTCTTCTTAGATGACCCAACTTGTTTTGATGTCATTGAGGAAGCTTGGCGGCTGGAATCTCGGGGCTCCTCGGCTTTTGACCTCGCGGGGAGATTAAAAAATGTTAAAATTGAAATTAAAAAATGGAATCGGGATTACTTTGAGAATATTCAGTATAACATTAAAAATATCTCAGCTGAAATAACCAGATATAAAAATGAAGAAAATCTACCGGATAATAATCTCAAGTTGTTAGGTCTTCATTCTGACTTGGAAAAGTGGTGCAGCTTTGAGGAAGCATTATGGAAGCCAAAAACAATTATAGAAGATTGAGAATCGACATCTTGAGGGATAAAGATGGAAATTGGTGTAACGATAGGGATGGAATTTCTCTCTCTATTCTGAAACATTTCTCCGAGATGGCTAAATCTTCTAAACAAGTGATTCCCTCGGATATCCTTGATCTCATTCCTAGGTGTATTTCGGAAGAGGAAAATTCTGCTCTCTTGAGTAAACCAACGGAGGAAGAAATAAAATTTGTCTTGTTTGGGATGCATCCTAACAAATCCCCTGGCCCGGATGGTTTCCCGGCTATTTTCTTCCAAAAAAACTGGAAAACTGTGAAAAGTGATTTAATTAACACTATAGAGGAATTCTTTGAGTCAAAACATATCCTAAAGGAGATTAACTCCACTTTCATAACCCTCATTCCAAAAGTCAAATTCCCCCAGTCGGCGGTTGACTTCAGACCCATCTCCCTGTGTAATACGGTGTATAAGATTATCTCGAAAATTCTTGCAAACAGAATAAAGCCCCTTCTGGATAAGCTCATCTCTCCTTATCAGTCGGCTTTTGTCCCTGGCAGGCAAATTTCGGATAATGTTATCATAGCCCATGAGATAATCCATTCCATGAGAAAAAATAAAAATAAAAAACTGGGTCATATGGGAATTAAAATTGATATGTCTAAAGCCTTTGATAGAGTCGAGTGGCCTTTCCTTCTAGATTCTCTAGAAAGATTGGGCTTCAGCCAGGACTGGATCCATCTAATTAGACAATGCATTAGAACCTCTTCTAGTGCAGTCTTAATTAATGGCTCTCCTACGCCTTTCTTCAAACCAACTAGAGGGTTAAGACAAGGCGACCCACTATCTCCTTACCTCTTTATTCTCTGTATGGAAGGTTTGTCTAGACTTTTGCGAGATGCTGAAGATAGAGGACTAATTCATGGCATTAAAGTGTCGAGATCAGCCCCCCTATCTCTCACCTCCTGTTTGCAGACGATTGCTTAATTTTTGCTAGAGCCACAAAAAAAGAAGCAAGGAATTTACTCAACATTCTGGAAATGTTTAGTAAAGGTTCGGGTCAACTCATAAATTATGGCAAATCGGGAGCTTTCTTTAGCAAAAACATCAAAAACTCGGATATCAGTGACTTACTAGGGATTCTCAAAGTGGGAAGAATTAAGCTGGATGATAGGTATCTAGGAGTCCTCTGTTTACTAATAGATCCAAGATAGCCTGTTTTGAACCAATAGTTGAAAAACTCAAAGGTAGACTGGCAGGATGGAGAAGTAAACTCCTAAATCCTGCTGGGAAAACTACTATGATTAAAACAGTGGCAGACTCTTTAGCTACTTATCATATGACGTGTTTCGTCATTCCTAAAACTTTAACAAAAAAAATGGATGCCCTTAATAGGGGTTTCTGGTGGGGTCACGAAGAGGGAAACTCCAGAGGTCTTTGTCTAAAGGCATGGGCTTCGCTTTGTCAATCAAAAGACAAGGGAGGCTTAGGCCTTAAAAAATACAACAAATTTAATTTGGCAATGATTGTCAAAGTCGGATGGAGGATTCTTACTAATCCTGATGCTCTATGGGTGAAAATCTTTAAGGCTAAATATTTCAATTCTTCATCTCCTCTCCTTCTAAATGAACCAAGTAAGGCTGCTTCGTGGTTGTGGAAAGGTTTATGCAAAGGATTTGAGGTAATAAAAAACAAAGCTATGTGGAGTATAGGGAATGGAAAAGATGTTCACATTTGGAAACATAACTGGATACCTTTAGACACACCCAACTCAATCCTTAGAAAAGATATCAAGCCTTTAGCCCAAAACACGCTGGTAACAGTTTCTCAACTTTTACTGCCTAGGACAAATGTTTGGAATCTTAGTTTCATCTCTCAAGTTTTCCCGCCTCTGGTTGCTGGAAATATCTTGGCCATTAACAGACCTAATAGCCAGGAAAATCAAGATGAATTGAAGTGGAATGCTGTCAAAAATGGTAAGGTATCTGTGAGGATGGTGTACCAATCCTTGATGGAAAACACTACCTCAGCCCGTCCTATCAACACTAGGATGCTAAGGAATATCTGGCACTTAGAAGTCAACCCAAGAATACAAATGTTTCTCTGGAAATGTTACACTAATATTGTCCCAGTTG
>JAJJMA010293077.1:0-12081 GCA_023529015.1 Papaver nudicaule
CTTTAGACTTAAAGTCAAGGTTAATGGAAATTGATATGCTGATTAGGGCTTATTAATCTAGCCTAAACAGATTTACCTCCTAACGCTTGACGAACTTAGTACAAGACCTAGTTCGTGAATATGCGTTACGAAACTTCTAGGGCTTATGATACGAGATCTTCCTTACGAAGTTTCTATCAAATCTTGGCCGTGATAAGATTGAAATAATTCAATCGACCCAAGATACAGGATCAGGAATTTTACCTCCGACCCGTGCTTTACGATCCTCAAGTGAAGTCTTTCAAATAATCGTAGTCCAATAAGAGGACTTCGAGATGACCACCAACCTTTATGCAAGGATACACAGATGTGTAGAGGATTTAGATTGTATCTTGCAGAAGGTCATCTATTTATAGTGATCATCAAGGGAGGATTTGCTTGAAAGTTAAGCAACCTTGAGTGAGGCTAAAGCAAGTTTCCGAACTTAGAAAAGTCCATAGGCTTGCATTGAGGTCCAACTCAATCTTCTTCTAACCCGTTGGTCGAAACCTAAAGGTTGTGAGAAGAATCACCTTGATCTAATGAAGGATGGCAATGGCTAAAAAAGTTTGGCAATGCTAAGGAGTCCATACACAAGTATACGAACTCAAAGAAAATTGTGGACATGAGTTCCATGGGCCATATTGAGAGAGGATACGAGAATCCGTTCATTATAGGCAAAACATCAACACATGAACGCATACATGAACGCGTATGCTTTGAGAGGTTTTTCTACGGTTTATATGTACGCCTACATGTTCCCATACATAGAGCAAATTGTTGAGTTCAGGAATCTCCTGATTTCTCATGTACGTGTATATGTTCGCGTACATACAAATTAATGCTCAAGTTCAATAGAAAAGTTGTCCAACATATGAACGCGACCTGAACGCGTATGGTGTTCAGACAATCTAAGAACTAACTCAATATTCTACATTCTACTTGAGCATTGGTCATGTAATGACTAAAATGCTTAAGAGAACTAATCTTTATAATCCTTCGGATCACATAAACAATATCATAGACTATTTTAATGATAGAATGGTAAATACAAAACATGAAAGGAAAACCTTTCTGACCTTTAATGAGTACGATATGTTTTATCAAGTATGTAAACTCCGGTATTCATCTTCAGTGGTCTTCGTCTCGAATACCTAAAACTATCCTAGTCCGAGTTGATATTGTAGACTTCTTAAGGATTGTGTTTTTGTCATCTAAACTTGACAAGTGACTTGAGATAGCAACATCAGTGGGTTCAACCGAGCAATGCTGTAACAATCTCCCCCTTTGTCAATTTTAGTGACAAAACCAATCTTACATATGGATTCAAAAAGTAAAATCTTTTAACCGTAACCATAATGTGCTTGGTCTACGTCTTCAAATATGATCGAGTGTTCCTGGAAGTGGAGATTCAAGGTGAGATAACAACTCAAAAGTCACCACACATCTTGGTTTTAGAAGGACATAGTCCAACAAGAGTTGTTATGTAATTGAGTAGCATACAAAACTTGTAAGCATATTGCACCGATGCTTAAAGATGTTACACAATATGATATGTTCTCCCCCTTACTCAATATACTAACTTTTGCGTTGACATGAGAAACACATCGATTTTACTCCCCCTATGACAATGCCGAAGACATATGTCGAAGTAGTTAGAAGATTTTACTCCCCTTTATTATAAGATTTCTCCCCCCTTTTTGTCATTAAATTAGACAAAAGACAAAGAAAAATAGGAATCGAAATATCATCAATCAATGTAGACATAGGTAAGCATACCTGAAACGAGAGATTAAAAGGCGTAATTCTCTCGCAATTTCCATAGTCGCACACCCCAAAAAGATATTACCATGAAGCACACGTTCAAAATAACTCTCCCCCATTGTGTGTCTTTCCCTAAAGTACGACCTTCCCAAGCAAGGATTTTAATAAAATTCTTGGGTTAAAGTACAATTTCACAAGTAAAGTTGCAATTATGTTTTTCTTTCCTAGCCAGTTACAGTCATATATTTAGGAGTTCAAGGCTTAATCTTCCAAATTCTCAAAGAGTTTCGGTCAACCATCACCTTTAGAGAAAACATAAGGTTACCCCTTCCTAGTGGTTGTAAGACTAAGAACGAAAGGTACAACACCTTATCCAGCGGAGTCCAATATTGTATCCTACGAGGTTCCTCCTTATCAAAATCGTCTCCCCTTAGCTATAAGAGTCAAAAGCATGGATTTTTATAGTTTTTCGTAAATTGCTTTCCCGGTATGGCTAAAAAAGCAAGTTCACGATATATGCAATACGTTCACAAAGATAATGATATAAAATAATTTTTTGGTATTGCATTCAAAAACTCAAATAAATTTGAAAGGTAAGCATAAAGCCTAGGCAATATTGCCAAAACACAAGAAGCAAAAGATTGCTTTCATTTAGATAATGCAAAGAAGAAAAAAATATTATTCTTCAGTTACCTCCTTCTCTGGATCTTCATAAAAAGTCCAGTCACGTTCAATAGCAACTACCCTTGAGGTGAGATCAGTGATGAGATTGCTGAGTTTTTCAAATTCCTTGCTTAAACTTTAGACGTGTTCAAGAAAAACATCAAGTTTCATATCAGACACCTTTCTCTGTTCTTCAGAAACACAAGGACTTGAGCATTGTGCTAACATTGATTTGTTTCCTTGTGACAAACTAGATTCACTGTCTGAGGATTCGAGTCGAATCTTCTTACATAAAGGTAGAATAACAGTCCATGTATTATCATTCATCTTGCAGCATTCAAATATCCCGAGGAGAGAAGAATTCCTTCTTTGATACAGACTGATAAAAATATCTCTTCCTACTCTTCCTTAATAAAGGTCAGACGTAGAGTTTAGGTTTTAAAGAGATACCAGGTCGTTCATGAGAGGTAGCGTGAACGATTTAAATGAAGCAGTTTTTATTAAGGTAAAAAGACAATTTTTAAGCACAGTGTGACCACAAGGGTACATCTCATAAGACAAATTTTTACCAAAAAAACGAAGTTTAAAATGTCAACAATATGATTAAAACGAGCATATATTCCCTTTTGGCTTGCTGGTAGATATTCCCATGAATCCTGATCTCGACTCTTGCCTTAGGAGCCAAAGGCAGGGAGAATTCTAGAAGTAGCACAAGACGGGTTGACATCCACATCGAGTCATTACATTTTGGACTCTTTATATATGATGTGTTAGCACCGATAAATAATTTTTTAAGTATAGGCTCACTGCAATTCAGGAGACGTCAGAATAGGTGTTGTAAGACAATTATGATAACACCTTTGAAGATCATAAACCATCAGGACAAAGGATCACATAACCCTTTGAGCGTGGACACATCTCTTTTGGAGATCATTGCTCAACAATTAAGAGATGACAGATTATTGTCGTATTGTAGAAATTGGTAAATATTTGTTCATGCACGTACTTAAAATAACTTTTATACAGAATCTTGTTTTTAGACCTATTCTCACTATAAGGATTAACAATAGCGAGAGTCCTTCTTTTGATTATTGAGAAGGGAACAAAGTTGTACGGTCAGAAGGACTTCGTGATTTTCTCCTCTTATTTTTAGATGAGGTGCAAGGACTTCTAGTTGAAGACATACCTGGGAGATCAGTCTTTGGAATCATGTCTGATAGATTTGTCTCCATCGAGCGAATAATTTTGGTGCAATTTGAAAGAGACTTGTTAACGTTTTTCCGAATAGCAAAATTAATAGGTTTATTGTCTTCAATGGTCTGTTTAACAAGCTTTTTCTCAACCCATTTCTACAGTCTTGGGTGGTGAACTCTTGCGAGCTGGCTTTTTAACAGAAGCATTAATTGTAGGTAGAGATACAAGATCACGAGGAGGTCTCATAGGAGACAACTTCTTTGAAGAAGTTCTACAATCATTCTCATTATCACACTCATTGGGAGCGACTCTTGGAGTAGACGTCCAATTTGTTCCTGAGAATTAAGTTATCTTCCCTCAATTGTTGAGTTTCAGCTTTGTGAAGATACATAATACTAGAGAGTGAGTATCTTTCAAAGTTTTGAATACGAGATTCAAAGTTTAACAGTTCAAGCTTAAATTGTTCCATGTCTGCTTTAAGTTCAAGTCGTTCTTTTTCAAGATCTTTTTGAAGCAGAATGAGTTTTTCTGTCATAAGAAAGTTTTGCTTATCTTAATAGGTGTTATCATGTTCATCACTAAGCGATAAGCAGGTTGCGTGCATACACAAATCTTTGTGTGAAGAAGAAAACCCTAAATGCTCATCTTCAGAACAGTCGAGAGTTGCATTGAAGGCTTTTAGTTTATCACTGTAATCTTTGTTTAGACAATTTGGAGAGATATGACCATACCCAAGACATTTGTAACACTATGGCAATTATTCTGTATTTTCCCAATTCTGTTTCTTGTTGGGAGGAGAAAAAGTTCTTGACCCATTTTTCTTTCTCAGCAACAATCTTTTTACATGTTGGGTAAAAAGTGATAGTACAAATTGAATATCCTCACCATCTTCATAGTCAAAGATTTTTAATTTAGAAACCAAATGACCCCTTGAATATCATATCCATGTTTTTTTTGGATGGCATGTTTTTTTGAATCATATATGGGAGGAAGAGGCCTTAGAATTTTTCTTACAATTTTTCTTTCTTCAATGGTTTTACCCAGCGATAGCGAGGCATTCACGATTTCTGAGAGCTTGTGTTCAAATTCAGTAAAGGTATCTTCATCATACATTCGGATATTCTCCCAGTCAGTCATTAAGTTCTGAAGTCTGGCTTCTCTCTCTGCAGTATTACCTTCGAATACTGTTCTCAAAATATCCCAAGCGTCTTTAGCATATTCACATGTTTCCACATGATGATGCAGATCGGGAGTAATGGCGTGAATGGTAGTGAAAAAGCAGGGGTACCGAAATACTATCAACTTTTCGTTTGGGCTCGTGAGTCTTATGGTCAGATCTGGACGATCTCAAAAATCAAAATCCAGATCTGTTTAACCTGAGGATCACAAGGGATCAGTCCGACGCAAGACAGAGTCTTGGTAAATCCTTTGGATGGATTGGGGACAACAATCAGGTTAACAATAACGTACTTCTTGTGTTTGCTTTAATTATATATTCAGAGAATATAATGCGGAAAGTAAAGAACACAAGACACCAAAGATTTTTTTGACGAGGAAACTACGACCTATAGAAAAACCTCGGGACCTCGTCCAGATTGAACACCGCACAGTAAAAAGTGTCTACAAACACTAGCTTACTATAAGACTTCGGTCTGGGATGTTGCAGAGACCAATTCTAGCTCTCCAAGTGAACTGGATACTGTCGCACTCCTTACGTCTCTAGATCCCCCACAGATCGTCATGCACTTGATTCCCCTAGCTGACGTCCTTTACAGGCCTAGGGTTGCTTTAACCATTATTAAAGGCTTGTGTCACCAACATGATTGCTGACGTGGCTGGGCCACGCAGCACAGAGTCAGCAACATGGGGCGGGACGTGGCAGCGTTGCATGAGGACACGTGGCAGCGTTGCATGGGGACACGTGGCAGCGTCGCAGAGGCGAAACGTGGCAGCGTCGCAGAGGCGAAACGTGGCAGCGTCGCAGGGGCGACACGTGGTGAGCAACGGTGTGGACGCGTGGCTGCCGGCCGGCGACCGAAGTCGGTGGCCGTGACCGGCGCCGGATTTCCTGTTGCTGACACGTGTCAGTTGTCCATATGACCCTGTCGGGTCATCGGGCCCGGGTCGGCCCGACCCGACCCGACCCGTCCGGCCCATTTCAGACTGTTTTGTTTTGTGCTTTCTTTTGCCCTCCTTCGGGCCCTCCTGCAGGTGATCCAGCGGTCCATTTGTGCAGTCCAAGGCCCGTGGATCTGTAGGGAAAGTTCAGGAGGTTTCTGGAACATTCTGGAGATACTTTCAGGCCAAGTAATCACAGTATTTCCATATTTCGAAATTAGGTCTTGACCTACCAATCAACCATATACATAGGGAACTCCTGGACACCAAAAGGTACGCAACTTTTCCCATACACATACACTTGTGCAAAACACCTACTGACTTTAGCATCAGAGGGTTTTCTGCAGGTACCCCCCTACCTCAATCAAATCCGTGTGAAGATTGAACTCTGCAACCAGAGATCCAGATTAACAGTTTATGCGTTCTACATCAACAATTATTGTGTTTGTGCTGGAATTTTATATTCGGGTACAATCAACTCTCCAATAATCGTAACGATCATGTGGCACGACATGCAGAAACGACGTTGGATCACCAGAGCACACGTCCATCTAAGAAATAATCACACATCACTTGTTGGAGTTTTTCCATTGAAATCTCCGTATTCATATCCATGATCTTATTACTCTTCGCTTTGGAGCTCTCCTTATTCTCTTTTCATCTGAATTTTCATCCATTGATCCAACTACTGGATATACGTCCATGCGGACAAGATTGGACCGCTTGTTTCAGCCTGGTATGCCTATTAACTTTACCCCACTGCAGCGTCTTTACGTGTTTCCCAAACCGAACTCCCTGCGTCAAAGTTCCCCACGCACACGGAAAGTAGGGGTGAGCAACGGATGGACGGATGCAGATTAGGGGTCACCCGCGTCCAATCCGTCAAATGGTGCGGATTGGAAAATCCATCCATGTCCGCACCCATCACCCGCGGATTTGATGTCCACGGATTTGCGGATTGGACGCGGATTATCCGCGGTTTTCAGAGAAAAAAAAAAGAAACTGGTGATGAAGTTTCAGGACGGCAGAAGTATGAGTTAAGACTTTAAGTCTATGGGTATGGTCTTACAAACAACGGTGGAAAACTCCCATCTGTATTAGGTGTACATCACAAGGAGGCAGCACGATCCAGGTTCATTTTTCCTCGAAATTTGGGTATGGTTAGCACATCAGTTACCGTTCATATACAGAGACCAGGCAACAAGCAGATTAACGACGGACACGAAGGACTGGACTCATTGGATTGATATTTGAGTACCCTAAACTTATCTTTCAGTATTTTTATGTAATGGTTTGTTGACTTCATAATGCATGTGAGACACTGGGACTTGGGAAAGAATATGTTAGCTTACGCTACACACGTATAAATACATGTGTCCCATACTGATTAGTAGCCACTTTACATATCACCTTAAGTCAGATCTTCGGAACGATAATACGCTTATCGCGGTTAAAATAAAATTTTCTTCTTGGTCGACCCCTTTACTGGTTTTTTTTTCTATATATACGTACACTTTCCCTAAATAACCCTAGGGTATTAGGTTAACTACGGAATTACCAGCGGATTGCGGATAAATCCGCGGATCAACAAATTAACCCGCGTCCGGTCCGCCAAATAGTGCGGATTGAATTTTTAACCCGTGTCCGGCCCATTGCTTTAGGGGATTGGGTTTCACCCGGCCCATTGCGGACGGGTGCGGGTTAAATCCGCGGATACAGACTTTTTGCTCAGCCCTAACGGAAAGGGATTTTTGGCGAGGGGTGGTAAGCCTGTAAGTCTTTGGCTGGGCCCATCGCAAAGAAGTACATCACATATAGGAAAGTATGTGCTGATTTGGCACTGCACGTTTTTCTTTGGCACTTCAAAGGGTGACAAAATAGGGTCATCAAAACCCAAAACCAAAAACCCCTTATAAAACGTGACAGTTTTACCCTTTAGATTTAGTTTAGTGTTAGTGTTTGATTATCATCAGATTAGTGGTAATCATGATTATCATAATCTATATAGTTAAGTTTCTAAAAATTTAGAGAGAGAAATCAGTTTTGTTTTTGATTTTAGAAATCATTTTGAGAGAAAGAAGGAGAGGAAAAAAAAAAACAAAGAAGGAAAGGAAAAAATCTCAAAGTTTTGATTCACTCAACCAAAATGAGTGATTCAAACACCGATTTCGAGCTACCGGAGACTCCAATAGATTACAACAACAAAATCTACTGTCCAAACGAAGGTGTGGACTCTACATTACATTATTTGTTGAGTGGAAAAGAGTGGATAACTCAAGAAACCCAAGAATCACTCCAAGATCTCCAAAGAGACAAGTATCAACAGGATTATGAGGATGAACTAGTTTCTAACACCCAGGTATACCTTTGCTTGTAATATTGTTGCATGTAATCATCTTTAGTACGTAGATTTGTGTGATTTTTGTGAGTTGGGCGGCTCTGTTTACGCCTTGGTTTGACCTTGAAATTGAGGCGTAAAACTAATTTACGCCTCAAGATTCTTCCCAAGTGAGGCTTAAAAAATGAAATTTGGGGAAACTGAGCCGTACAACATTTTTACGCCTAGGACGACAACCTGCCATTGAGGCGTAAACTGCATGGAAATATTGAATGCACGGTTTACGTCCTAGTAAGTGAGGCGTAAAACTATTATTTACGCCTTGATTTTTCTGTTTACGCCTCAATATTTCTTGACACATTCTTTATATACGTCTTGGTTATTGAACAGTAAAACTATGTTCTTCATCAAATACTTTCAAGTGTTATTTACGCCTCAATTGGAGCATGGAAAACCAAGGCGTAAATTTACCCTTAAAAAATATTTATGAAAATCCCAGGCTTACGCCTTGAGTTATAAGGCGTAAATTTACTCTGACAATTTTTTTTAAAAATCCCCAGGTTTACGCCTTGGTTAGTAAGGCGTATCCAAGTTTACGCCAAGTTTTACCAAGGCGTAATAGTAGTTACGGTTTCTTTATTGAGGCGTAAAGTATGTATGATTTCTAATCTTTGTTCGTTTGGTTTATAGGTGGTTCCTTACATTGAATCTATTGCTACCCCTGAGGAGTCTGATGAAGAAGAGCCTCCCATTGTGCCTATGGAGGATCAACCACGTCCTAATCAAGTGTTGCACGAAGACACTACATATCATTGGCAACCATATGTTTGTACCATGGTGGGTTTTTGCGAGTTCACCAAAGTTGTGTATTCATTGACCATTTTTCCCCATTTGTGTGTCCTAACTTTGTGTTCCCCTATATGTAGACATGGGTAGATAAAGATGCCGCAAAGGAATGGGCGCAAGAACATGGCGAAAAGATCTTGTGTAGTGTTGTTCAAAACGGACAAGTTAGACCTTATTGTTTCCAAATGGTTTGCGAGTGTAGTGAAACGTACATAAATCATTGGAAGAAGGCTACCTCTTACAAGAGAAAGCATCCCAAGAGGCCAACGCCAATAAGCCGCACCATAAAGACCGATTGTCCCTTCAAGCTTCAATTTTGGCTTGATCACGAGAAGAGGTTTTTCTTGAAGAGTGTCATATGCGGTAGGCACAACCACGAACCACCGGAGACTTTGCTTAGCCATGCTCAAGCCTCAAAGTTAAAACCGGAGGAATTGGAGATAGTCGAACGTTTGTGGAGACAAGGATTGAAGCCTTTGGAAATCCCAAGGTACCTAAAGGAGGCAAACAAGAAGAATAACTCCGGATTGAGAACCATTTACAATGCCCTCGCAAGGTTTAAAGAGATGGACGCTTGCAATAGGGATGTCATGCAACAAGTGATGGTCTTGGCGGAGGAGAAGAAATACACTATTTTCTTTGACCTCAAGGAGAAGACACCGGATGGGAAGCAAACAGTTAAACATCTACTATTGGCTAATCCAGACTTCATCAAGTTGGCACGTTGCAATCCTCAAATCCTTTTGATAGATTGCACCTACAAAACCAATAAATACAAGTTTCCACTATTGAACGTCGTAGGCCAAACTTCTACTAAATCACCATTTACGGTGGCTTTTTGTTTCTTGGAAAATGAGCTTGAAGAAAGTTATGTGTGGGCACTCAAACAAGTTAAACTTTTTTACCCCGAAAATCGTTATCCAATGGTTATCCTCACCGACAAAGAACAAGCTCTAATCAATGCTATTGGGGTGGTATTTCCTAAAGCTCACCACCTTCTTTGCACCTACCATGCTTGGAATAGTGTGCAAGTTAAATGCAAAAAGATAATTTGGCCACCGAAATCGGGGGAAAGAAGGAGGATCGAGAAACTACCATTACATCAACAAAAACGTGAGTTTGAACAAATGGAGATTGACTTCATTAAGAATAAGAAAATTTGGGAGGCATTTGGGGGCGATTGGGAGACATTGGTGTGGTCACCAACGGAGGAAGATTATGAAAGCCAAAAGGCTAAGTTGTTGGCGCATTGGGGCCGTTTTCTGGATGTCGTGAAGTACTTGAAAGAGGAGTGGTTGGATGATGCCATCAAAGTTTAAGTTTGTATATTGTTTCACAAACCAATACCTAAATATTGGGAACGAATCAACGAGTACCGTGGAGTCTTCTCATCACCGTTTCAAAAGTTGTCTCCACCGCGCTGATTGTAATTTTGTTACGGTTTTCAAATCTATGGACATTATGTTCAAAGATGATCTCCGTAGAATCAAAACTTTATTTGAAGAAAGCCGGAGTAGGAGAATAATCATATATTTGAAGGACCCATGGGGGAAATGGTTTAGTCGACTTTGGTTCAAGGTGTCGAAATGGGCAATTGAAAGGATATTCCAAGAATTGGAGGCTTATGTGTAAGGGAACTATACGGATGTGTGCGTTTGTGGAATGTAGAAATCAATGGGACTACCATGCCGGCATATGTTCTCTAAATACGTTGATGGTGTGATCCCACTCGAGGACATTCACCCTTTTTGGAAACAACTCTCTTTCCACGAACCAATTGGAGACGGAGGTCAACAAGCCGAGTTTAACAACACCTACCAATATGAGGAAATCGTCAACTTTTACAATAGAATAAACGATGGTCAAAAGAGCTTTTGGTTGGAAAAAGTCCTACAATTTGTGGAACCTCAAACTAACTTGGATATCGAGGAACCGGATAAGGGACCGGGGAAAGGTAGAAAAAATACTAAGGTGCCAAGGTGGCAAGAGCGGATGAATGTCAAGGAAATAAATAAGGAGTCGAAGAGAAGAGACCCAATTGGAGTTGAGTGGGTGAATAAAGAATACGATGGTGATGAGGAGGATGAGGAGTTACAAGCCGTGCTACGAGAGTCAATGAAACGTCCCAAGACTTGTATCATGGGTGAAGGTTCCACTAGTCGTGCTTCAAATGTCAAAGGAAAAGAGCCAATGTATCCGACTCAAGATAGTTCCAAGGGAAAGTCTCCGGCGATTCAAGGTGAAGAAATGAGCTCAAAGATTGTTAAGAAGAAGAGAATTAGGTACAAGAGAGAAGGACATATGGTAAACCCCACAATCGACCGGGAAGGTAACTTTGTTCGCCCTCACCACACTATGTATGAAGATTGGTATAAATATCTACCCACTTGCATTCATGAATACATAGTGTCAATGGATGATGTCGAAGGAGACGGTAATTGCGGTTACCATGTGGTCACGAACCAACTAGGGCCATTTTCGGGTGCAACCATGGAGGGGAGAAACATGACCCAAGTCAATTATATTAGACAAGGGTTGTTAAACCAACTAAAGAGTCATGCACAAAATTAGAAGAACATGTTATTGGTGCCGGAAGGTTCGTCACCGCACCAAGAGTACATCAAGTTTCAAGCTCGTTTGCAAGGTGGAGTTCCCATAAGCAATAATGCATTTTGGATGAGATTTCCGGTGTGTGGACACCTAATTGCGGATGCTTATAGGTGTGTGGTTCACTACTTCGACAATAAGACTTCTTGGACGTTCACGCCGGAATTTACAAATTACAATGAGACACTAGCAAGGAAGAGAAGAGTAATCATCGCGTTTGTTCAAGATTGTCACTTTATTGGTCTAAAGTTGTCCGATAAATGTCCTTTACCACCGTTGGCCCCAACCACTATGAACAAGGCGAAAGGTAAGGAATGGGCACAATTTTACGAAGTCGAGATGCACAATTGGTCTGCGACCTTTATGGATTCGGGGTTTGTCAACTTGGGCGATGATTGAGAATGCTTTTGGTGGTAATGCTTTTTTGGTAATGCTTTTGTGGTAATACAAGTTCAAGAAGCCAAACTATGGTTTTTTAAAGTATTTTGAATATCTTTTTGTGTACCTAAACAATGCTTTTTGTAATATTTGGT
>JAJJMA010293080.1:0-12712 GCA_023529015.1 Papaver nudicaule
TGGGTGTACTGTGTAAGATCTAACCATTGGGATTTTACACAGTTACATTTTGGCGCTAGAAGAGGTTTGGAACTTGTTTTTCCTTGATTTTGAGTATGATTGGAGATGTTATCATATGTTCTTCGTTTCTATATATGGTATGATATATGAGTTTTAGAGCTCGCCGTTATGTTTCAGTAATTCATCATACTATTTAGAGATGTTATGTTCGATAGGTAGAATTTCTTCATGATTTTGCTCCTGTTTCGCTATATATGGTATGCTATGCAGCTTGTTATAAGGATTCTCCTGTAGAGTATTACTAAGATTAGAAAGTATAGAGTATTTTTAGTATGCTATGGCGATGGATCTGGATTCTCAGTAGACATTTTTTACCATTTATGGAAATCATGCTGTGTTAAGTGCTATTATGGTTATAAACAAGGGTTGGCCGGCCTGTTTTGGCAATCTTATCACATATTTCACCTTTTTCACATGCTCAGTGGTGAACACTAGTTATAAGGATAGAAAAATGTTATTTTTGAGTATGGGTTCTTCTCGGAAAATGCAAATATAAATATATATTTCCGGCAAAAAGTATCTTTTCCGGCGAGTAGCAGAAACTGTAGACTCATGAAGGAAATTGTATTCTAAAACCATTTCAAAAATTTCTTAAAACATCTGCCGTACTACCATTTCGATTTGAAAATTATAGTATCATAGGATGTTTTTACACATCGTCTGTAGACTCATTATTAGGTCATCGTCTGCACATCACATGATCTAAAGCTATTCTTTTTGTCTTTCATTCATCAACATTCTGAAAAGCAACCCAACTAACTTATTTGGCTTTTACCCACAGTACTAACAGAGCAATACTGTCACGAAGTGTGTTTGTCTTCTTTTACAGAATCTCGGCGAATGGGTCCTAGAGGAAGAAGCGATAAAGCCCCGGCGGGTAGGCCTCCTCGACACCCTATCCCTCCTACACCAGCGACATTCCCCAGTGGTCACAACACTAGAAGCAGGGCAATGGAACCAGCTGGTCCAGTGGATCCTAATGTGGCAAGCTCATCTCGCCGATCACCTAGTCCAACGAGTGACTCGCCAAGAAGAAGTTTTCATGGAGGATATTACTCGTTTTGAAAATGCAGAAAGATCACCTGAGCCTAATCCAATGCTAAGGAGAATCAGTAGTGAAGTAGAAGCAAATGCTTGCGGCGAGCAGATTGGTGGTGGAAGATTCACCATAGGAGAAACATCGAATGCAGGAGGAGTAGCTCAAAATGCAATTGCAGGAAGCAGAGTGGCAGCCAGTGTTCAACAGCAGTTGGTACAAGGTGTCGGCGAAACACAACATGTGGTAGAAGAAGTTCCAGCGGTGGTGACAGAACCAATTATAGCGGGAGAAATTCCACAGGCGGCAAGCATAAATGGTGCAGCGATAGCTCCTGGCGCTACTGTAACTCGCCCAGTGGTGATAGCAGATAATACTGGATCCACAAATACCACAGAAGCTTTGCTAAGGCAAATTCTTGAGGCCAATAATAGACAGGCGGATCAAGTGCAGAGGCAAATGCAATTGCAGATGGAGACGGTACTTCAGAGTCATAGAGAATTGATGGCGGCGCAAAATAAAGGTCATGCATCTCACTCGCTCTCGACTCGCCATGCCTCCCATGCGCATTCATCTCGTCACGGATCCCATGCACATTCATCTCGCCATGAGTCTCATTCTCATACAACCCGCCGAGTTGAAAAGAGTGGAACCAGTACATCAGGAATGTCAGATTCATCGGCAAAATATGATGAAAGAGGCAGAAGGATGAATGTGCCTGGAAAAGATGACAAATACCATAGCAGTTCTAAGCGGCAGCATAAAGTAGATAAAAAGATGAAGAAGGATCTTCGCCGATTAAAGCATAAAGTGGAAGCGTTGAGCGTATCTTCAAGGGAATCGAAATACAGGGTTGCATTATCAGAAGCGCAAAAAACACCCTTTCATGAATGTATCACATATGGGTACGTGTCTCCCAAGTATTCTACGCCTAAATTCACCTCCGCCTACGATGGAACGGGAGATCCTTCGCAGCACTTAAAAGCTTATAAGCGAGATATGGCAGCTTGGGTAGGATCAGATCCCATAATGTGTATGGCATTCCCCGCTACACTCAAAGAGGAGGCTTTAGCTTGGTTTGATGGGCTCGAAGAAGGAAAAATCAAATCTTTTGAGAAGTTGGAATGTAAATTTTTGCGTGCCTTTATTCAGAACAACAGAAGTCGGCCGGGCGTGGAAAGATTATTCAACATTAGGAGAAGGCACATGGAGGCTTACAAAAGTTTTATTCAAAGATGGAGAAAGGCAAGCAGTGAAGTGGGGTCAGAAGTATCAGAAAAGGAGAAGATAAGGTCATTCCTTAGTGGTATGGAGACGACAGACCAATTATACCAAAAGCTATTTTGGGACATGCCGAAGGACCTACAAACCTTGAGGGCGATGCAGGATGAATGGATAAATTATGAAGAAATCCGAGAAGAGGAGCTTCGTTTGAAGAAGGAGAGAGCAAAACAAATTCACTCGATCAATAGTTTCTCGCCGGAAGATCAAGAAGAAATTAAGAAAGAATGGCTGAAGGCTGAACATCGAAAATTAACACAGAATCCTTCTTCGGCGATAATAATTCCTGAAGCAGAAAGGCAACAACAGCAAGTTACCGCCGAACAGCATTGGAGTTCACAGAAGCGAGAGAACTATGATGGACGTGACAAGCAAGACAATAGAGGAGGAAACTATGGAAGAGGAGGAAGAGATAATCGGCGAAATGGAAATGGTGAAAGAAGATACAATGGAGATAACAGAAAATTTGGCAGAGGCAACCAGCAACCTTTCCAAGATGCTACTCTACCAAAATTGCGTGTGACCTACACAGATGCGTTCGGCCAAATTGAAAGTTCAAACTGTAGGGATGATATCCGCTACCCTTATAACAGAGGAAATCCAAGGGCCCCGCCGACCAATACCAATTCCTTTTGTCAATTCCATCAGTTTCATGGCCATACAACTGAGAACTGCACCGGCGTACAACAAGAAGTGCATCGATTCATCCGCTTGGGAAAATTCCAGGAATTTTTAGAGTTGCCACCACCACCTCCTAATCATGGTCCAGCCAATTAAAGCCATTCCCGCTCAGACCCCAAAGGTGTATGAGGTAAAGGTTGAGCGAGATTTGTTGGAATTAGATTGCTTTTCCATTGTACACTCAAAGATCACTAGAGATGAATTTCATGATAATGTTTTATCTCGTGTGCATAAGCGAGATAGAATGGGAAATGAGATTTGTAGTGTCGCCGTCAAGCAAGAGCCTTTGCAAGATTGGATGAAGGCTTGTGTCGGGTTCTCCGCCGAAGAAATTCCTTCAGAGGGAAGAAATCACAACAACCCCTTGGTTCTTACCATTCAGATGGAGCAATTCAGGCTGCCAAAGGTGCTTATTGACCCGGGAAGTTATGTGGATATCCTCTTTAATACTGCTTTTGAGGCGATGAGGGCGAAAGACGATAAAATACCCTCGCCAACAGTCTCTTCCTATAACATTTATGGATTTAATGGTATCGCTTCTAAGCCTAAAGGCGAGATTGAATTTAAAGTTAAGATTTGCGAGGATTATTTCTTGAAAACTACTCTTTGTATTGTGGATGTTGACTCGCCGTATGCCGCAATTCTGGGAAGACCATGGCTCCACAGTTTGAAGGGAGTGCTGTCTACTTATCATCAACGCCTGAGATTCCCTACACCATTCGGAGTCGCCGAATATGTTGGGGATTTAGCAGTGGCTAAGGCGTGTAATTCGGCGGATGTGCAAATACGAGAAAATCGAAAAGCGAAGATTGCTGAGAAAAAGAAGCTCGGCAAGGAAGCAATTAAGGAGCAGGAGATTCTAGACTTCATCGCCAACCCAACCACATATGTGCATTCAACAAACTCGGTAGAAGACTCGGCGAAGTCTGGAGATAAGGCCTTATAGCAATTAAAGGAACCATCGCTGTTGGGAGAACCAGAATTGCATTTTACGGCGGTGGAACCCACTAGGGATGTTAATATCGGCGATGATCAGGATCCGAAGATGGTAAAGATTGGTACACTATTAAATGAAGACGAATCTGCAAAGCTACAAGCGCTACTCAAGGAATATTTTGATGTCTTTGCTTGGGGCATGAATGAGATGCCAGGTATTGACCCGGCATTAGCATGTCATAAGCTAGATATTGATCCAAAGATCAGACCGTTCAAGCAAAGGATAAGAAAATTGGCTCCGGCATACAAAGAAGCAGTAGAGGCAGAACTCGACAAAATGAAGGCATCCGGTGTAATCAGGCCGGTGAAATATCCACAATGGATAGCTAACATGGTGGTAGTGCCTAAGAAGAACAAGGGAGTAAGAATCTGCATCGACTTTAGTGATCTTAACAGAGCCTGTCCCAAGAACAGTTTCCCGCTGCCAAGTATTGACCAAACGGTAGACGCTACATCTGGCCACGAGTTGCTATCATTTATGGACGGTTATTCGGGGTATAACCAAATACCCTTGGCGGAGGAGGATCAAAAGCATACCGCTTTCTTTTCCACTAAAGGATTATTTTGTTACACTCGAATGCCATTTGGACTTAAGAATGCCGGCACCACTTACCAAGAAATGGCACAAAAGATGTTTGAAAGATGGATAGGGAAGACAATGGAAGTGTACGTGGACGACATGCTGGTTAAGAGCAAGAAGAAGCAAACTCATGTGGAAGACCTCCGAGAAATATTCAACCATATGCGTATTACTAAGTTAAAGATTAACCCGGCGAAATGCGTTTTTGGCGTAACTTCAGGAAAATTCTTGGGATATGTCGTCACAAAGAAAGGAGTGGAAGCTGACCAGGCTAAGATTAAGGCAATTATAGAAATGCCTTCGCCGGTAACAGTAAAAGATGTTATGCGGCTCAATGGGACTTTGGCGTCTCTTAACAGATTTATATCAAGGTTCTCCGATAAATGCAAATTATTTTTTCAAACATTAAAAAAGGGAGAAAAGTTCGACTGGACTGAGGCACATGAAGCTGCCTTTCAGGGAATTAAAAAGTATCTCGCCACTCTCCCAGCAATTCAACCACCCGAACACGGCGAAGAACTCAGGGTATATCTCGCTGCAACATCTTTTGCCATAAGTGCAGTACTTGTAAGAACCAAGGGTGGGGAAACACCTATATATTATATAAGCAGAACGCTGCAAGGGGCAGAAAAGAATTACACTAAAATAGAGCAATTGATCTTGGCACTGGTCTTTGCATCTCAGCGATTACGTCCATACTTTCACGCTCATCCCATTGTAGTTCTCAATAAAACTCCCATAGAGTCTATCCTGCACAGCTCTCAGCGGGTGGGACGTATCGCCAAGTGGAATCAGCATATTGAGCAATTCGGCGTCCAATATGAAATACGTACAGCTCAGCGGTCACAAGTTATTGCAGACTTCCTCGCCGACTTCCCAATCGATGAAGAAGAAGAGATTGAAGAAATCCCAACCTCTTTGGATGAGCAAGAGCATGAAGTGCCAGATCTGTTGAAGTGCAGTCCTGACGGATGGGAGGTTTATGTAGATGGTTCATCAAATAAAGAAGGAAATGGAATAGGAATTGTCCTTATCTCGCCAAAAGGAGCAAGGATAGTACACTCATTAAGGCTAGAGTTCTCGGCGACTAATAATGAGGCAGAATATGAAGCAGTTATTCACGCCATGCGAATACTCATTGAAATGAAGATTAGCAATGTTAGATTGACAAGTGACTCCCAGCTGGTGATCCGACAAATATCTGGACGATACCAGACAGCAGACCCGTCTATGCAGAAGTACCTAAAACTTGCTAGGGCGTACGCCCAGAGGATCACAGGTATCAAGTTTCGCCACATCTGCAGAAAAGATAACAGGCACGCCGATGCATTGGCGTTTATCTCCTCAATGATGACAAATCCAGATGTTCCTTCGATAGCTATCGAGAGAGTGATGCAGCCATCGGTAGCAGCACCAAGGCACAGAGAGGTGTTAACAGCAAACATTGAAGAGTCAGCAGAAACAAATTGGAGATCGTCGATACGGTATTACTTGGACCGTTTAACCTTACCAGGAAATCAAATTTTAGCTCATCAGGTCATCAGTCGCTCGGCGAACTATGAACTCCGAGACGGAATCCTATATCGCCGGTCTTTCTCTGGACCCCTGCTGCGATGCGTATCAAGGGAAGAAGGCAAGGAATTATTAAAAGAAATCCATGAAGGAGACTGCGGAAATCATGGTGGCCAAAGAGCTTTAGCCTTGAAGGTCAGAATGCAGGGATACTACTGGCCTTGGATGAATAAAGATGCAAAAGAATATGTTCAGCGATGCAAACCATGCCAGCTGTATGGAAGAAGAATTAAGGCGCCGACAACATCTTTAAATTCAGTGCTCAGCCCTTGGCCTTTCGCCAAGTGGGGCATTGATATTATTGGACCGCTAACTACAGGCTCCGGACAACGGAAATACATCATTGTGGCAACAGATTATTTCACCAAATGGTGTGAAGCTAAAGCTATCAGGAAGAAGACAGGACAAGAAGTATTCACATTCATCTGGGAGAACATATTCTGTAGATTTGGCGTACCGGCGGAAATATGTACCGACAATGGAAAAGAGTTGGTTGGCGACAACATAAGAAAGTTACTCGCTCACTACAGCGTCAAGTTGGGAAAATCAACTCCCTTGTACCCTCAGAGTAATGGGCAGGCGGAAGCCACCAATAAGACTATTGGAATTGGACTGAAGAAAAGACTGGAGAAGCATAAAAAGGCATGGTGTGAGCATTTGCACAATGTCTTGTGGTCATATAGAACTACGGTTCGAGAAGCAACTGGAGCATCTCCATTCTTACTCACTTTTGGCGCTGAGGCAGTACTTCCATCTGAAGTAATCCTACCCACTACCAAACATGAGGCATGGGAAAAGAATCTGAATACAGATCTAATCCTAGCCAAGCTAGATGACTTAGAAGAGCAGCGGCTGATCGCCCTGACACACATGGAGAATTACCACCGGCGGCTATCAAGAGAATACAACAAGCGGGTGATTCCAAGAGAATATCTGCCCGGCGAGTTGGTACTTCGAGAAATTCCCCCCTCTCAGCGAGAAGGATGCAGGAAATTGGAGCCTGTATGGGATGGCCCTTATGTGGTCAAAAGAGTGGCTGGGCCAGGAGCGTATGTATTGATTGATGAGCATGGCGTACAACTCGAACATCCATGGAACGCCAGGTTCCTTAAGAAGTACTATCCTTGAGGGAAACAATGTAAAATCCGAAGTCTTGGGCGGGCATAATACCCAAGAAATCTTATTAACTGATGTAACACAGCAGCGAATAAGATCCGGGGACGTAGGTTTGCTATCATGCGCCGAACCCCGTTAGCAAATTTCTGTGTCACTTGCATTCTTCATTCACTGGGTAGTCTAACTACAGTGATGACTAAAACTTAAAAGCTCCAAGAGCACAATAGCTGAGGCAAAGTACTCAGCAATAGGCTATAAAGCCCTCTACAGAGGCACAAATGCCCAAGGCAATAAAAAGTCATACCAAAACCCTGATCAGGTTCCAAGGCCATGCGCCATATTTGAAGGCATAATGCCCAAACCAATAAAATCAACTAAGAGCCAAGATCTCTTATGAAGAAAGCTTGCTTGCATTGAGTGAACGCACCTACTCGTAATAGTTAGTCCGACCCAGGCTTAGTTGTAAGGCCAGTCATGTTACTTGTTGATCTGTAAGTGTTTGGGCGAATAAGAACCCTTTTGCTGTAGCATCACATTCGGCGGAGCCGTCGGTGTGTTAATCCGTCTACGCCATAGCATCACCCCTGGCGGATGCCATAGTGTATTAAAGTCTATGGGGCAACCCAAACAGCTTATATTAGATCGCCGACGGGCACAAGTAATGGTTATGGCTGGGATCTAACCCTGTCGCTCCGAGAAATTGTTAAGTCAATTGTTGAAATTGTTGGCTGTACGGGACCAGGACTTCACTCAATGACAAGCTAAGTCTTTAAAGACAAATTGAAGCAAGTATAATAGAAGATTGTTTAAAAGGCAGCATTTAAAGGAAAGACCATCCATTGCAAAAAGCTAAAGGTAATATCCTTACAGGGCGATAATAAAGACGGAAAGAAGCAAAAATACTAGCCTTAACAAATGCAAAAAATAAAAGAAATAGAGACTGTTCATCACAAAACAAAGAAGTTGTAGAGGCGCAAAGAGAAAGTGTAAAGAAAAGTCGCCGATTCTCTTTCAGGATTATGGAGCAGCCTGGTTCTCGCCGTCATGAGTCCTCTCTCCATCCTCGGGCTGGCCGCTGTTTTCACCTTGTCCCTTGTCATCCTTTGCTTCTTCTTCTTATTCTTCTTCTTCTTCTTCTTCTTCTTCTTCTTCTTCTTCTTCTTCTTTTTCTACTTCTTCTTCATCTTCCTCTTGGACCACATCTTCTTCTTCCTCGCCGCTGGATCCTGATCCCTCGCCATCTTGTTCACAGTCCACAACCTGTTTTACGGCGGAAGATTGAGGAGCAATGACATACTTGGCGGGTATCTCCAAGTTAAGCTTGGGATATTCTTCATTCACATACTCTTGAACGGCGAGGAAATCCATGAGAAGAATTTGTTCCTTATGTTTGACATCCTTAGCTTGAAGATTTTTCTGAGCTTGACTCAAATCAGCCTGAAGACCGCTTTGGATTTTACCCAAATATTTCACCTTACTTTCAAGGCCTTCAATGCTAGCTTGGCATTTCTTGTGATCTTGAAGTTGAAGGTTTAGTGCAGCGATCTGGTCGGGACATTGGCGGTGAGCCTCCATAGCCTGATTTAGCCTTTCTTCACAACCATTATGATGGGTGAGTTTCCCAGCCAAGTCAGAAATAGTGAAGGTGCAGAGCTTGTGATCCTCAACGATTTTGTGCTGTTTCTTCAATTCTTCTTCCAATTGTTTGACTCGACCTGTAAAAATAAAACATGAGAGTCAGAAGCTGTGGCAGCATAAAGAATCAGGTGGAGAGATATCCTAGAAATCTACCTTCCAATTCGCTCACGTGCCTACAAGCACCAGTTTGGGCTTCTACAAGGAGTTGTAGATGGGATTCAAATTTAGCATTAACAGAAGAGCCGGATACAGTGGCCACCTGCCGCAGTTGGGCTTTTAACTGATTATCAAGTTCTCTGGCGTGATCGCCATGAATCTTACAGAAATCTTTCCACCTTTGTGTTTCTTGTTTGGCGAAATCTCTTTCAGAAATGACAGTATTAAGGCGAGAGGCAAGCTTATCAGCTCTCGCCTTCTCATCCAAACGCAGAGAGCTCGCTCTCATGTGGTCCACAATGGCGGCTTCTTTTCGTTTGTTATTAAGTTCTGCTAGTCGGCGAGCGTTATCTCGTTCACTCTCCATCCACTTTAGGTCGGCTTGAGAAACTTTGAGAAGATTATCAAAATTAACATTTAGTTCGTTAACATAATTTAACTCTCGGCGGTACCACTCAATAGTCTTAGTCTGGCCGTACAGCATATCGCACTTCTTAGCATTAGCCTTCGCCAAGTTATCTATCTCGGTTTCAGCTCGCTTCAGTCGTGTGTCAGAATGCTGACGGCAACCTTGGAAGGGGCAAGATCTAAGGGATTCGGCGAAAGACTAAAGTGTAAAGAAATTTCAGTCTACAAGTTAGAAAAGAAAAATACCTTGAAGTTCCTCACGCTCAGTGGACTCCTTGATGTTAGCATTGAGCAACTTTGTTGCTTCTGCTTCTTTTGCCTTCAGCTGGCGCTCGAGATCCTCATTTTCACGAGACAGGAAATTCACCATATCGCCTTGTACGTCAAAAGTATCAATCAAACTCAAACAATGTTGAAATCCCTGAGGCAGAAGCGAAAGAAGAATTCAGCAAATCTGGACATAATAGCTAATAATAAGAACACATTGGAATGAATAGTTACCGCGGCGGCCATGAAAAAATGTTCTTGGGGAGTCAACCCTTGGGCCACGGAGGCTAAATTTGAAGAATGGGCCAAGCCAGTCGTAGCATACTTCAGCATAGCTTCATAGTAGCGAGAAATGGGACTGTTCCTCTCTTCTTCCAAGGAAAGCAGTCGGGAGAAAGAGTCGGCGAGCCTATTTACTACCATGCCAGTTTCACTCCTTCTTGGGAGCCCAGGATCTCTACCGCTAAAAGGCATCCTATGAAGATTTGTAAGAGCGAAAGGAGAACTAGAACTACCAGATGGACCAGTAGGGATGTCCCTAGCAGGAGGAATGAGAGCTTCATTGCCAGACTTGGCGGGAGAAACCACAGGTTCTCGCCCAAGAGGAATTTTTGGAGATTCTTTCACAGGCTCGGCGTCAGTCATCACTGTATCGCCGTCTTTCTCTTCAGAGATGGTTGCCAGATTGTGGGTAACAGGGGTTTTGTCCTTTAAATTGGTGGAAGATTTCTTAGGAAGAGGAGTGGTGGAAGCAGAAGTGGAACGCCGAGTGCGAGGCAAGCCTGGCTGAGGCAGCACAGTATCGGACGGCGGAAGCATAGTGTCTCCCTTGTTAGCGGAGGACTCGCCTTGAGAACCTTCGGCGGCAGCATCTGCTTTGAACCTTTTCAGTGTCTGGTGGAGTTCTTCCTGAGGAGTCAGAGCGGGAGTACTCTGCAAATAAGCGGCACACCTATCAGATCTTGAAACAAGCAGAGGCAAATATAGATATATATTTTAAAAATATATGTGATATATTTTTAAAATTAGAAACTTAGTATGCTTGTTCCTAGATCTTCAGCTCTGCCTTTCTTGAAGCTCGGCGAGAGAAGTATAGATATATATTTACCGAAAGTAAAATATTTATTACCTGAGAGGAGGATGTCCTTTTGGTAGACTTTTTGGATAACACCAGCCAGTTACCCAGGGAATCCACCTGTATTTTGCCATCGGCGCCTAGATATTGTTTTTCTTCCGCCCAGGCTAGATGGGTAAAGTCATGATCCTTGAAGCGCTTATGTTCCTCGGGGAAGTCTAGTCGCTTGATCGTCCTATCAGCATCACACCACCCTAGCAGCCAAGGACCGTCCATCGAGCAAGGTATGTTGGTCCAGCCAGTCTCAGAACTCTTCCTCGCTGTGGTAGTACCAGTAACCTCCTTGGCGTCTACAGCACCAAGCATGACTTCCTCCGGCTTCTTTGCAAATCTTTTCTTAGTAACAAAGCGGTAAGCCCAGGGCTCAGCTTTTACCGAGGAAGGAAGAACATCATATTGCTTTAAAAAGTTCTCAACGGTATACTCCTCGGGAGGGAACTTACCTTCCTCAAACAAATCCGGATAGTTAGTCTTGTTGCTACGGCGGAGCTTCCACTCTACTAAGATGCGAATTGCATTCCCCGTGAGTTGGAAAGGACTTTTCTTGATCGCTAGAAATAAATCACACATGAATGTATCGGCGGGATCGTACAAAGGAAAAAGATCCGCTCTCCCAGCCTTGAGGGTGCCGTAAGCAACCACAGCATGCTCACCATATTGGTCCGGCGATCGAAGATCTTCTAGAGTAGTAGGGGTCGAAGCCTTTGTCACCTTCTTTAAAGGTGTCACAGTTAAAGGAGCAATAAACACTTTATCATAAGCGCAATACTCTGACCACTTCTTCCAGGACGGGCGAGTAGGAGCCTTAGTAGCAACAGGAGAAGATTCAACTTCGTTGATGGGAGAGTTGGAAATTTGAGCGACAGGAGTTGTAGAACTAGAAGAAGCTTGAGTAGTAGAAGCCATGAGCGAGTAAGGATTCAGGAGAAATTACGGTGTATCGGAAAATCGAAGTTACCGGAGAAGATGAACAAATCCGGCTACACAGTGGATAAAAAAGATCAAAGTATGAGTCCGGCAGTGGAGAAAATAGAGAATGAAGAGAATAAAAAGGGGATGAAACAGAAATAATGAGTTTAAGGTAACAAGAGACGGAAATAGGAAAAAGTTTAGCAGCAGCAGGGGAAGGTTTTAGGGTTTAAAGAAGCTCTGAAGATGTTTGTTTTCGAGTGAAGAAGAAGAAGGTAAAGGTTTGGGGTGAAAAACTTAGTATTTATAGGAAGGGAAAACTCAACTGGCGCCCGGCGGTTACAAATCGTGGAGAAGTAGTAGAGATCGTGGGTTCAGACGGTTACAAGTCATAAAGTGAAGACGGTTGCATGAAGGGCACGTGGCGTAACGGAAGCTGAGAAAAGGGCATGTGGCGTTATGGAAACTTAGTGGAGAACGTGGTGCGGCATTTTCGGCGAGAGAAGAAGAAGAATTTCACCTCCGGCGATCAAAGATCTTGGAGATGAAAGAGGCAAAATGTAAGGGTAAAAAATGCCTTTGCATAGTAATAGCATCCTATGGGCTAAGGTGTATCAAAAGGTCACTCAAGAAAAGTATGGAATCAACAGTGGAAGCAGTGGGCGAAGTACCCAATTCTTGGGCATAGCGGTAAGATGTGAAGTAGGGGTCGGCGGAATAGGCAGTATTAGCGGAGTGAGAATAGTGCAGCGGGGGAAGGTGATAAGTAGGTGAGAAGTAGTTGAGCATTCATTACTCGTCAGAACGGCTAGATTGTCAGGGTTGACTTATTGACTCGGTGGAAACCTCGTCAGCAATCCTTATCCTCAAGAAGACT
>JAJJMA010293118.1:0-15401 GCA_023529015.1 Papaver nudicaule
GTTCCTATTATTGATATTTGTGTGTATAAACATAATTTTTTTTATATATTTTGGGATATTTTGGGGAAACTGGTTGTGTTACCAGTAGTTATGGATATGGCGCACACACTGAAACTCTTAATTCTGATTGTGTGTGTGCTTTCATAACTGTGATTAACCTAGATACTCTTAACTCTGATTGTATCAACTCTGACCCATTTTTTGTTTCTTTAGTCAGAGTTGTATTCAGAACTGGAAGTGTGGGCTACTTTGTTTCTTTAGTCAGATACTCTGGCCAAAATATGCAGGAAACTGGAAGATCTTTTATGTATTCAGATATCCCTGCTAGTCAGCTTAATGTAAATCAGTGAAAATCAGTTATCTTGTAAATCCTTTGCTCAGTAATGTAATTTTCTTTTCGTTTAAAAAACAAAACTGCTGCTTTAGGCCCAAGGGGTTTGGGAGAAAAAACAATGAAACTGTCCTAGTGGTATATATGTCCATAGGAAGATTACTCAAACTTGCCAAAAATGGGTTCCTTTATGCTTCTACAAGGATTCCACCTTGAATTTGCCACTAATGGATAGGATCAATGCAACTCTGGAAGATCCTGGCTCATAGACACATGATCTAGGGAGTGGTTTGGAGTTCAGAGTTCAACTACATCACTATTTTCAACGGAAACAACAAAAACGTCTCAACTACATCACTATTTTCAACGGAAACAACAAAAACGTCTCATACATTACTATTTTCCACTGCCATTGGGGATTTGATATGGAGTTCAGAGGAAGATTGTAACTCTCACTTACCCAAAATGGGTTCTTTTATGGTTCTACAAGGATTCCACCTTGAATTTGCCATTTTTGGATAGGATCAGTGCTACTCTGGAGGAGACTGGCTCGGAGTATGGCAAATTAGGGAGTGGTTTGGAGTTCAGAGGAAGATTCTCAAATACAACACTATTTTTCTACGGAAAAAATAAAACCGTCTCAGAAATATCACTATATTCGACGGAAACAACAAAACAGTCTCGGCTACATTAGTATTTTCCACGGAATAAAAAAAACCGTCTCACCTATATTACAATTTTCTACGGAAACAACAAAACCGTCTCAGAAACATTACTATTTTAGTGAGTGGTTTGGAGTTCAGAGGAAGATTGCAACTCAAACTTGCCCAAAGTGGGTTCTTTTAAGGTTCTTTTAAGGTTCTACAAGGATTCTTCCTTGAATTTTTCATAAAGGGATAGAGTCAGTGGTTCTGTGAAAGATCCTGACTCATAGTATGGCAAGTTCGGCAGTGGTTTGGTGTTCAAAGAAGATTCTAACTCAATTACTTGCCCAAAGTTGAGGATCAAACAAATTTCACTTTGAATTGGTACAAATCAGTTATTAGTTAACATTTATAAATCAGTTCTTATGAAAACAAATCTCCAAACAACAATATCAAACAAATCCCTAAATCAGAAATTCTCATCTGCCTTTGCATTTTCGACGGAAAATAACAAACCGTCTCATAGATATTACTAATTTTTGTAAGAAAATATCCACCGTAGATTATTATTGTTAAGCGAAATCTCCACCGTCCAAATTGGACGTGTTTTGTTATAAGAAAATGTCATATGATTTTATTTTGGTGTCCCATGTCCTACCCTAACTTTTGAAGTAATGTCCAAAATTTTAATTTGACTTGTCAAAGTCAATCGCAACATTTAAGCTCGATCCGTATGATCTTTTCACCTCGATTTTTGAAACCAAAAACATATCTCTCTTATATTATTGAAACTTTGGGCAACTTTACACTCTGTCCAAAAGTTGGAGCTAACTTTTAGATCTCAAATTTTCGTTTCCCACTCAAATCCCAACTCAGATACTTGTTTCAATTTTCGTTTCCTCTCCCAATTCCTCTTTTTCCTCCAAAATTTTCGATTCCCTCTCAAATTTCTTTTCCCCCTTCTCCAAATTTCAGAAACATTTTGAATCTACCTTTTCTCTATAAAAAATAGAAGATGGAGTTGAAGCTTTGTTGCCGTTTTTCTGTTTTCACAAACTCTCTTCCGATCTTCACTCACATCGTTCATACCTCTTACCACGCATCTAACCCTGTACCTCAATCAATCTCGAAAGGTAATTTCTTTAGATCTATCTTGTTTTTTTCATTTGGTTCTTAGGTTGTGTATGCTTAACAATTGTTGTTTGCTTTAAGAATAGTTGAGTTTTTTTATTGTTCACTGCTTCTATTGTCTATGCTTAATAAGTTACTTACTTGTGGGTGTTGTGATCTCTTTCCATAGATCACAACTCCAAACTTAGGGTTTCAACCAAAGTGCAGGTTTTTGATTGTTCGCTGCTTCTATTGTTTATGCTTAATAAGTTACTTACTTGTGGGTGTTATGATCTATGGATCCAAACTTAGGGTTTCAACCAAAGTTCTAGTTTTTTACTTTTATAACTTGCTATGTATTCAAGTTTTCTCATATGTTGTTTGTTGTTTGTTTTTGGTTCGTTTGTATGAAGATGTCAAGTCAGGAGTCAGATGAAACTTCATCACCAACCACTAGTACTCCTCCTAGTGGTAGTCCTGATGCTTCTCAAACTACTAGTACTCCTCCCAGTGGTAGTTGTGATCCAAGATTCCTTCGATCCAGATATCTGGTTGACCTCGATGAGCATGGAAGACCAATGGGAGTAAACGCCAGTAGGTTTGCTACCAAGGCTGGAAAGCTCATCAGATCTCAATGTCCCGTCGACTGCAAAGACTGGAGGCTTGTACCCCAAAAGTGCAAGGACACGATGTGGGCCGCTCTAATGGTAAAGATCTCCCTTCAATCTATAATACAACCACTGTGTTTTTTTGTCCATTTGTGCGTTACGCTGATGCCAACCGCAGTCTTTCGTTGCTGACATAAATACTTTCTTGTTCATTTCATGACACTTTCTGTTTCCCCATCGACGATGCTCTGGCTAGAGTGGCCGTTTCTGGGATGTTTCCACAGAAGTTTAGGTCCCACAAATGGGGACTACAGACTAACATTCTTGACAAATGCAATACCAGGGAAGAGATGATTGCCCAGTGTCCATATGGCATGAACACCGATGTCTGGGAGCGGTTTATCGACAATGAGCACGAGGAAGGAGTTGCAGAGAAGCATAAAAAGTTGGGAGCTAATCAGAAGCACAGAGAGTACACACATTGCTTAGGAAGACTCTCATATGCCAACAAGTAATACATGGTGGTAAGTAATTTGGTGATTCTCTAAGAACATTTAAATTCTCCTTGTATGTTACCTTTACAACCCCTGTTACTGTTCATACCGATTCTACAGTCAAAAGAAGAGAAAAAACCTGTTGCTAAATGCCGTGGAGAACAATGGTTGCTTGGACATAAGCGCAAGAATGGAGACATAGTGACAGGTCTTGATGACAAATATGTGAGCATACAAGACTCATACATTTTGAATGTTCACGTACACAAGACTCTTACACAAAAAAAAAATTTCCCTTGAATTTCAGAAACAAGTAGAAGCTGCAGTGAAGAAGAGAAAGACCCTGTTAGAAGCTGGCGAGGGAGAGTCAGAGGAGCTGTCTTTTGATGACGATCCATTTCAGAAGTTTTGGAGTTGACAAGCCAAGGAGCTATTGATGTTCCTTTTCCTCAACTATGTCCATGAAGCAGGCAGTAAATATGAAAGTAGGGGCGGCCCTTAAATCTTCTGGCAAATGTAAACTCACTGATGCTGATGCTAGAATGAACTAGATGCAGCATGATCTTACGCTTCTTTCAAAGGTGAGCTTGAAACATGATCTCCTATAATTAGTTCATTTATGTCTTGTGTATATTGTGCATTGTATATATCAGATTCTAATCAGATCAATTTTTGAATGTAATTGTCATGCTTACAGCATGTTATGAGTTTTATGGCTGCCACTGGAAGGGTTCAGGATACTACTTCTCCTTCCAGTCAAACAGCTTCTGCCCCTGGTGATATTTCTGATTCTCCAATCATAGAATCATGTTCAGTTGTTGTAGCTGACACTGTTGCTGAAGCTGTTATACCTCTTATGGGAGATCATCAGGTGCGTCTTATCAACAGGAAAGGGGATGCAGTTGCAACTGGTCATGTACTTGGTGGAGCGCAGGGGCAGTCTTGTCATGGGGCTACCGTGAACCACAAAGTGGAGAGAGTTGTCTGTGTTGAGGAAGTTATGGATGCGCTCTATCCTGTTCCCGATGCTCCACAAGGGGATGACTACAATGTTTTGGGAGATCTTGTAGGTGGACAGTGCTTCATTATATGGCCCATAACCAGGATGATCCTTGTTTGAGCACTTCCCACTTCTTGCAATGGTTTTCTGTGGAGCTTAACTTTAACACTTCTATATACTACTACTTTTTTTTTGTTGGGTCTTTTGGGTATCAAGTACGGATATATTTTGAGTTACACTTGTGTAAGTGTAATTGTTTGGACATCATTATTATTATTATTATTATTATTATGAAACAAGGCATTTTATTAAGATAGGGAAAACAAGAGAGAGATTACATAGTACGTGTAGGGAGTCTAGCAACAAGCTGAGACCCAACACCAATCTGAATAGCAATGCCAACTCTAATGAAAAAATAATTCCCTACTTTAATAGTTGAATCATGCCTAGAAACAAAATTCTTCAGCCTCTTCAAGAAAGCTATAGTCTCATCACCCAATTCACCAAGAGTAGTAAAGGCCAAAGTACCAAAGTTGTAACCATTGGCTTTGCATATTTCTTCATACTTACTCCTCTTCTTCTCAATTGCCTTAACCAGAGCCACACCAGGGACAAAAACAGACACACCTCCTCCAGCAAAGGGTGAAACACCAGTAACATCAAAGCAAGTGTCACGTCCATCCTCCCAATTATATACCAAGATATCAGCTGGTCTTAGACCTCCACCTTCATTTGTAAGAAAACCCAAAGGAGCCTCAATTTTGGTAGAAACACCAGCCCTAAAACATATATCAGCAATAGTGTCTCTAACACGATTGTGTCTAGATTTAATGCCAACAGTACTAGCACAATGGACAGCATGATCACCAAAGGTATCCATAGGTTTCCCACAACAGGAGCAAGGAGAATCAGCAACAAATAGAGGGATACCCAATCTATAACCCAAAACTGCACTAAAGTGTTGAGGTCCAATTTTCTGGCCAAGCCCTTCAGCTGGAATAGCTAACAAAAAGTCCTGAGCATGCTGGGTCTTGTTACACTTCCATAAAGCCAAATCTCTAGAAGTCATAGCAAAGGTGGTAGGCATCTTCTTAGTAATAGCAGCAAAATACTGAACAGCCAATGCACGCATAGGATGAGGGGCAGATTCAGTAATGCAAGAAGGATCAGAGTCACACACCTTGGAGAAATCATCAATGGCTTGCAGGAGAGCAGAACTTCTACCAGATATGCCAGTCTTATGCAATATATCATTCTGTAACAACTGAGTCTGCAAACAAGAAGCTAGGAAACAATAATGGGAGGTGTCATGTAAGGAATAAATTCCTAAACCTCCCTCACTGATAGGTAAGGTAGCTATCCTATGTTGCAGAGGGCCATAACCTGGACCATCACCAACAAGCAAATGTCTCAAATATTGAAACAAGTAGTCATCATATAAACTCAAAGCAGAATGAGATAAGATAGGGATGGTGGTCCTCATGGAGAAATAAAGCTTGGAGACACCAATACAGTTGCGCAAAAGAAGTAGTTCACACTGTGGATCTTTGAGCTTCTGGACTGCATCCATCAAATATAGAGTCTTGTTAACTCTTGCACACAACAACTGATGACAGAATCCAGCATCTGTACTGACAGCTCCACCCAAGAGCTTGACACCATGTGTAGGTCTACCAATAGCATCAGGAAAAACATCTTTAAACTTGCACCTAGGATCAATAGATGGCCAAAAGATCTCTGTCTTCTGAATGTTGAGCTCAAGCCCCCTGTTAAGTCCTTCATGTTGGATAATATTAAGAGCTTTGGCCACCATCATAGTGTCACCAATGATGGTCCCATCATCCAAGTACCAAGCCTGTAAACTTAGCTGGAATTATTATTATTATTATTATTATTATTATGAAACCAGGCATTTTATTAGAATAGGAAAACTTAAAGTAAATTACATAAAACGAGTGGGGAGTCTAGCAACAAGCTGAGACCCAATCCCAATTTGAATAGCAATGCCAACTCTAATGAAAAAGTAATTCCCTACTCTAATGATAGAATCATGCCTAGAGACAAAATTCCTAAGCCTTTTCAAAAATGCCACAGTTTCATCACCAAGCTCACCAAAGGTGGTGAAAGCCAAAGTGCCAAAATTGTACCCATTAGCTTTACAAACATCTTCATATTTACTCCTCTTCTTGTAAACAGCCCTGACCAAAGCTACACCAGGAGCAAAAACAGAAACACCCCCTCCAGCAAATGGTGAAACACCAGTAACATCAAAACAAGTGTCACGCCCATCCTCCCAATTGTATACCAAGACATCAGCTGGTCTTAACCCACCACCTTCATTAGTAAGAAAACCCAAAGGAGCTTCAACTTTGGTGGACACACCAGCCCTGAAGCAGATATCCGCAATAGTATCTCTAACCCTATTGTGTCTGGATTTAATGCCCACAGTACTAGCACACTGGACTGCATGATCACCAAAGACATCCATTGGCTTCCCACAACAAGAGCAAGGAGAATCAGCAACAAATAAGGGAATGCCCAATCTATAGCCCAAAACTGCACTGAAGTGTTGAGGTCCAATTTTCTGACCTAAGCCCTCTGCTGGGATGGCCATTAGATAATCCTGAGCATGCAGAGTTTTATTGCACTGCCACAAGGCTAAATCTCTAGGGGTCATGTCATAACTGATAGGCATCTTCTTAGTAACTTCAGCAAAATACTGAATAGCCAGAGCACGCATAGGATGGGGGGCAGATTCAGTAATGCAAGAAGATTCAATACCACACACCTTAGAAAAATTATCCATAGCTTGCAGAAGGGCAGAACTCTTACCAGTAATGCTAGCATCATGCAGGATTTCACTTTGCAACATCTGAGTCTGCAGACAGGATGCTAGGAAGCAGTAATGGGAAGTGTCTTGCAGGGAATAGATACCCAAACCTCCCTCATTGATGGGCAAAGTAACCATCCTGTGTTGCAAAGGGCCATAGCCTGGACCATCACCAACAAGCAAATTTCTTAGATATTTAAACAAATAGTCATCATATGAACTCAGAGCAGAATGGGAGAAGGTAGGTGCTGTAGTCCTCATGGAGAAGTAAAGCTTGGAGACACCAATGCAATTGCGAAGAAGAAGGAGTTCACACTGTGGGTCTTGAAGTTTCTGTACAGCATCCATCAACCTCAAAGTCTTGTTAACCCTAGCAAGAAGCAACTGGTGACAGAAATCAACACTAGTACTAACTGCACCCCCCAAAAGCTTGACTCCATCAACAGGCTTACCAATATCAACAGGGAAAACATTTTTGTGCTTGCACCTGGGGTCTGTGGATGGCCAAAAAATCTCTGTTTTCTGAATATTAGGCTCAAGGCCCCTGCTCTGTCCCTCAAGTTGGATGATGTTGAGAGCTTTAGCAACCATCATGGTGTCACCTATGATGGTGCCATCATCTAAATACCAAGCTTGCAGACATAACTGGCACTCTATGGAGATGTGAAGAACTAAGGGATGGAGGGTTAATGCAAACAACAAAGGACCCAATGGATCACCCTGCTGTACCCCTTGAGCAGAAGCAAGAGTATGAGGTCCATAGTACAATCTGGCTGGGGAAGCATAGCAAAACTCCACCCATCTAGATATTGCAGGGCAAATATTTCTAACCTCCTGGATCATAACAGACCTGTCAACCATATTAAAGGCATTCTTAAAATCTACAAGAAGCATAGTCAAGGAAGAATCTGACTGCTGCTCTGTGACAATTCTGTTGACAGCATGAATGATTGCTTCACTGCCACAAGGAACTCCAACCCCAAACTGATAATCCTTCAAGTAACAGTTCATATCATTACTAACCAGAGAAGCAGCACACTTAGAAACCAGCCTCCTCCATATAGTGCCCACAGCAATGGGTCTAATGCCACCATCTGGTTTCAACAAGGGGGGTTAAAGGAGCACTGGCAATAAACACACCCAACTGCTTAGGACATTGACCAGCAAGAAACAAGTTGACAATGGAGGTGATTGAGCCCAAAACCTCATCAGCTATGGCAGCAACAGGACCACATAAGGCATCTAGAAGGTGTTGAGCATGCAAACCATCTCTCCCACATGAAGTTCCTTTTGGAAAACTTCTGAGTCTACTGAAGACTAGATCTTTGTCAGCACAAGCATGTTCAGAAGAGTGAGGGGTAACAGGCAGGTGTGGTGGTGGTGCTGATGGATGCTTTGATTGTAACTCAGCTAAGGTATCAGCATTTTGAGGAGCAACCCCACTAGAAGTCAAGACTCTGATGGCTGCAGTGTATGTACCATTGCTGAGTTTCCTTTTGCACAAACTAATGTTGACCTCCTCTTGTGACTTCTTCTTAAGAGAAACAGACTTAGGAGGTTTGGGGGCAACACTAGCATCAAGTAAGCTCTGAATTATGTTGACACACCCATCTGGCTCATTCCAAACATTAAGAGCTTGATTAATAGAGTGGACTTGCAACCTCCTCCTGTTACCTGATCTCTTCTCCTCACTATTCTGTGGAGAATAGTTAGACAATACACAAATGGGAAACAACAAAAGTTTCACCCAACCTGAGATGTCAGCAGGGTGAAGAATAACCACATCCATGGCCTGCTTAAAAGCTTTGGCAAAGCTAAGTCTACAGTGAGCAGGGATATGCCTGACAGTATGAATCTGAGCTCTAAAAACTTCGTCAAGTAAATCCACATTTAACAGTAAGGACTGACCTTCACCATCCACACAACTACCACCATCAACAGGACAAACCATATCAATAGCTATGTGAGGTCTCTGAATGCCATGGATAACAAAAGCAACACCACCTTCCTGCCAGGGAGCATGAACCATAGGGCCAGGATGAGATTTACAAGAGACACTCCAAGTGTGGAGCTTCATACATGAGGTACAAATCCACATCCTTAGGCTTCTAAGAACATCATCCCATCTATCATAGATTGCAGCATCCTGTTTAATACGCTCCCTGCACACCTCAATACACTTTCCATGAACAAAATGGAAGTCATCCAAATGTCTGGTAAAGGAGCTCCTAGCCAAACCTCTACCTCCAATCCCATCAGTGCAGCCATCCAAACCAATATAAGTGCAATGAAATCTATTATCAGCAGGAGAATTGACTCTTTTAGTACCCAAATTTGGTGGAGAAGGGGTAAGGGATTTTCTAGGTCTGGTTTTGGGCTGAGGAGCAAAATTGGAAACAGGTGAATGAGGTAATGATTTAGGTCTGGTTTTGGGCTGAGAAGCAAGATTGGGAGCTGGTGAATGAAAATTGCAGCGGCTACTTCGTGTACTAGGCATGATGATGATGGAATCAGCAGAGATTCATCACCAACAACTCTATTCTGTGAGAAGTAACGACCCGGAGGAAGTCAAAATCTGAACAGAAAAGAGTGATTGGCGAGACCAAAATGCAGAGCAGGAAGAAACGCGAATGATGGAAATGAAGAACGAAGGATTTGCAGGAACGATCGAGGGGGAATGGGATGATTTCAATCTCAAACCCTTGTTTTCCCCCAAATCGCCCTAAAATCGCCTCTCTGAGGAGAGAGAAAATTCAAACCCTTTATTATTATTTTATTATTATTATGAAAACAGGCATTTTATTAGAAAGGGCAATATTTAAGAGTTATTACATAGTACGTGTGGGAAGTCTAGCAACAAGCTGAGACCCAACCCCAATTTGAATAGCAATGCCTATCCTAATAAAACAGGCATTATTATTATTATTATTATTATTATTATAAACACTGCACTTTATTATTATTATTATTATTATTATTATTATTATTAGAAAAACAAAAAACTTAGTCTTGTACATTGCCAGAAGGGAGCCTAGCTACAAGCTGGGTCCCAATCCCTTTTTGAATAGCGAAACCTATTCTAATGAAGAGATAGTTTTTTACATTCATTGCCGCGTTATGCCTAGCCGTGTAATTCTTCAAACGCTTCAAAAACTCCACCGTGTCCTCTCCCAGCTCACCCAGAGTAGTAAAGGCCAAAGCTCCAAAACTGTAGCCATTGGCTCTGCACACCTCTAAGTATTTGCCGCGCTTTTGCTCGATAGCTTTGGCCAAGGCTGCACCTGGGGTATAACCCTGCACCCCAACACCTGCAAAAGGGGAAACCACTGTAACATCAAGACAAATATCTCGCCCACTATCCCAATTGTAAATTAAGATGTCTGCCGGTCTTGAACTACGACCTTCATCCGCAAGGAAACCCAAAGCAGCCTCAATCTTGTAAGGTATTCCGGCTCTAAAACACATATCCCTAAAGGTATCCCTAGTAGTGTCGTGGCGGTGTTTCAAACCAACCTCAGTCGCACAATGAACTGCATGGTCACCATACGCATCCATATTCCTTCCACAGCACAAACATGGGCTGTTGTCTACAAACATGGGTATTCCAAGTCTGTAGCAAAGAATAGAAGTGTAATGTCTTGGACTCATGGTCTGACCCAAACCGTCTGCTGGAACAGCAAGGAGGTAATCCTGCGCGTGAGGCCGCTTGCTGCTCTGCCAAAGAATGAGGTCCCTTCTGCTCATTGAGAAGTCTGTAGGCATATCTTTCACAACCTTAGCAAAGTAATGAACCGCCAAAGCACGCATTGGATGGGGGGCTGATTCAGCTACGCTAAGTGGAGAGTTAAGGCCGCAGAACTGAGTGAAGGTTTCTTCAGCAAGTAGATAGTTTGAACCTGTGACTGAGATGCCAGATTTGCCGAGAATACCATCTTGCAACTGCTGCGTCTGCAAACAAGAGGCTAGATAGCTATAGTGCATGGTGTCATACATACAGTAGATCCCTAGACCCCCATCCTTGATAGGCAAAGTAGCTAGGCGATGTTGCAGACGTCCAAAACCTGGTCCCTCTCCTGTAATAAGTTGCTGCAGGTAAGTCTGGAGATGGCTATCAAAGACGGTCTGAGCTTCTTGAACATGAGATGGTGCAGTTGTACGCATAGAGAAATACAACCTAGAGACTCCGATGCAGTTGCGTAAAAGCAACAACTCACATTGAGGGTCATCTAAGGTGTGAACCGCCTCCATAAGATGAATGGTTTTCTGAGCTCTACTGAGGACAAGACTGCTGCAGAAGTCATGGTCTAAGCTCACTGGTCCTCCGAGAAGCTTAACACCACTGACTGGCCTTCCAATTCCTGATGGAAACAACCCTTCTTGTGTGCTTCTCCTGTCCACAGATGGCCAAAACAGATCAGTTTTCTGCACATTTAGGTGAAGACCCCTGACTGCACCTTGCTGCTGGATGATACTGAGTGCCTTAGAGACCATTAGCGTGTCGCCTATAATGGTCCCGTCATCCAAATACCAAGCCTGTAAATGTAATTTACACTGCTGAGCAACTTGCAAGACCAGAGGATGTAGCGTTAGCGCAAAAAGAAGTGGACCTAGAGGATCCCCTTGCTGTACCCCTTGGGATGAAGCTAAGGTGTGTTGGCCGTAATAGAGTCTAGCAGGTGTGGAGTAGCACAAATCCCCTTATTATTATTATTATTATTATTATTATTATTATTATTATTATTATTATGCATTTTATTAGAAAGGGCAAAATTAAGAGTTATTTACATAGTACGTGTGGGAAGTCTAGCAACAAGCTGAGACCCAACCCCAATCTGAATAGCAATGCCAATCCTAATAAAAAAGTAATTGCCAACCGCAATAGTACTATCATGCCTAGATACAAAGTTTTTAAGGCGTTTCAAGAAAACTACTGTCTCATCGCCTAACTCCTCAAGGGTAGTAAAGGCCAAAGTCCCGAAATTGTATCCATTAGCCTTACAGGTATCAAGATATTTACTCTTTTTCTTCTCTATTTCTTTAGTCAAGGCCAGCCCTGGTACAAAAGCTTGGACACCACCCCCTGCAAAAGGCGAAATACCCGTAACATCAAAGCATGTGTCCCTACCCTCCTCCCAGTTGTACACCAAAATGTCAGCTGGTCTTAGCCACCCCCCCCCCCCCCACACAAGCGAAAGAAACCCCAAAGCAGCTTCAACCTTAGTCGATACCCCAGCTCTAAAGCAAATGTCGGCAATCGTATCACGAACACGATTGTGACGAGTTTTGAGACCAACAGCATTGGCGCAGTGGATGGCATGATCACCAAAGGTATCCATAGGTCTTCCACAACAAGAGCATGGAAAATCATCATCAAAGAGGGGAATGCCTAACCTGTAACCAAGCACAGCACTGAAGTGTTGTGGACCAATCTTCTGTCCCAACCCTTCAGCAGGAATTGCCAGCAGATAGTCCTGAGCATGAAGAGTTTTGTTGCATTGCCATAAAGCCATATCCCTAGCAGACATAGTGTAGGTAGTAGACAACTCCCTTGAAACCATTCCAAAGTACAGAACCGCCAATGCACGCATAAGATGGGGGGCAGATTCATGAATATCTGAAGAGGAAGTAAGCCCACATACCTTGACAAAGTTATCTGTGGCATGCTGAAGCTGAGGACTTCTACCAGAAATGTCAGTTTGGCTCAAAATAGCAAGTTGAAGCTGCTGAGTTTGTAGACTGGAAGCCAAGAAACAATATTGAGAAGTATCTTGCAAGGAATAGATGCCCAAACCACCATCTGGAATAGGCAAAGTGGCAATTCTGTGCTGTAAAGGACCATATCCTGGACCATCTCCAGTGATGAGATTTCTCAGAAACTTAAACAAATAATCATCATACACATTCAGGGCTTGCTGTATATGTTCAGGGATAGTAGTCCTCAGGGAGAAATACAATTTAGAAACCCCTGTACAATTCCTCAGAAGAAGGAGTTCACACTGTGGATCCTTAAGCTTATGCACTGCATCCATTAGTCTCATAGTTTTATGTACTCTTTCTAGCACTAGCTGACCACAGAAATCAGTACAATTACTCACTGGAGCACCCAACAGCTTTACACCTTGAGAAGTCTTGCCAATATCAGGAGGAAAGGTCCCTTTTTGATTGCATCTGTGGTCCAAAAAATATCACATTTTTGAATATTAAGGACCAAACCTCTAGCTCCACCTTCCTGCTGTATGATGTTAAGTGCTTTAGCCACCATCAGAGTATCACCCACAAGAGTGCCATCATCCAAATACCATGCTTGGAGGTCAAGCTTGCATTCCTTGGAAATCTTCAATGCTAAGGGATGTAAAACCAGAGCAAAAAGTAAGGGACCCAAAGGATCTCCCTGCTGAACACCTTGTGCAGAAGAAAGAGTTGAAGCACCATAGTATAATCTTGCAGGGGAGGAATAACAGAATTCCACCCACCTGGATATGGAAGGACACATCAACCTGACTTCCTGAAGCAGGACAGACCTGTCCACCAGGTTAAAGGCATTCCTAAAATCAACCAACAGCATAGTTAAGGATGAATCTTCACTTTTCTCAACCACCAACCTATTGACAGCATGAACAATAGCTTCACTGCCACCAGGTACACCCACCCCATATTGATAGTCACCCAAATATTTGATCATATCTTTACTTACCAGTGAAGCAGCACACTTAGACACCAGCCTTCTCCATATTGTACCCACAGCTATAGGCCTTATGCCACCATCAGGCTTCAGCAAGGGTGTGAGAGGTGCACTAGCTATGTATTCTCCAAGTTGAGGAGGACACTTACCATCAAGCAAGAGGTTGACAACTGCTGTAACAGAATCCAAAACTTCATCAGCAATAGCAGCAGCAGGCCCACTTAGTGCATCAAGGAAATGTTAAGCATGCAACCCATCCCTGCCACATGAAGTCCCTTTAGGAAAACTCCTCAATCTTCCAAGAACAAGCTCTTTATCAGCAACAGCAGCTTCAACACTAAGAGGTGTAGTAGGCAGGATAGGTGGTGGAGCTAAAGGGTGTTTATGTTGCAATTCAAGCAAGGTAGCTTCATTCTGTGGAGCAACACCATTTGAAGTTAAAACTCTAATTGCTGCTGTATAAGTTCCATTGCTCAATTTCCTCTTGCACAAGCTGATATTGATGTCTTCTTGAGTCTTCTTCTTAGAGGACTTACTGGGCATAGGAAGCTTAGAAGTGGTGCTAGCATCTAACAATTCCTGCACAAGGGCCATACACCCATCTGGTTCACACCATTTGGCCAGAGAGAGATTAATGGAGTTGATCTGCAACCTCCTCCTATTCCCTGATTTCTTCTCAACACTGTTCTGTGGTGTATAGTTGCTAAGCACACACAAGGGAAATAACAACAGCTTAACCCAACTAGATAAGTTTGCTGGATCAAAGATAACACTATCCATAGAGTGTTTGAGGGCTCTAGCAAAACTAAGCCTCCAATTAGCAGGGATGTGTCTAACTGTGTTAATCTGAGCCTTGAAGACCTTATCAAGCAAATCCACATTCAGCATCAAAGAACTTTCACCTGAACCAAGATCAACAGGAACAGTTTCCTCAAGAGCTGGATGTGTAAATCTTGGTATGCCATGAATAATGAATTCAACAACACCCTCAACCCAAGGAGCAAGGATCATAGGACCAGCATGAGTTTTGCATCCAACAGTCCAGGTATGCATCTTCATACAGGCAGTACAAAGCCACATCTTAAGCTGTCTTAACACCACATCCCATCTGTCATAGATAGAGGCATTTCCTCGAAGACGTTCTCTGCATAACTCAACACCACTGCCATGAGCAAAATGGAAATCTTCCATATGTCTGAAGAAAGAGCTTCTGGCAAGTCCTTTACCCCCAATCCCATCAGTACATCCATCCAAGCCTATATAGGGACAATGGAACCTATTTCCAGTGATATTCAAATTCTGCAGAGAAACACCACGATCTGAAGAGCACTTACCTGAAGAGCAATTACCTGAAAATCGAGAAGGGGTTTGTCCAGATGACCTTGACCTTGAAGCAGAAACCCTAGGGCTGGATAGAGGACGATTCCCACGAGTAATAGGCATGATACAAAGGATCCAATGAAGAACAAAACCAAAACCTACTTTCAGTCGGAACTCAATCAGATTGAAATCACAACAGAAAGTAGGGATTGATAGGTTCAAAACGACGAGAAAGAGATAAGGAAGATCAATCAATAAGAATTGAAAGATTTCAGAGGAAGAAATGGGGAGATTCGGGTGGATTTCAATCTCCACCCTAAATCGCCCACAAATCGCCCCTCTGCGGAGGTTTCTCTCTCCTCAAATCGTTATTGTTATTATT